>LAPY01001051.1:19019-35854 GCA_000970635.1 Eragrostis tef | reverse complement strand
CTTTTTTGAAGGCAACTTGGCAGAATCAAATCAGAGACTGCCCCTGAGCCTAAGGATGCTGGTGGATCAGATGATGATGACGACGATGATGACGATGATGATGATGAAGAAGTTGGTGGTGATGATGATGATGATGATGATGATGCTGAGGAATTCTCTGCGGACGAAGACGCGGGTGAGGACGATGACGATGATGATGACCCTGAGGCAAATGGTGAAGGAGGGAGCGATGATGATGACGAGGACGATGACGACGATGACGGTGGTGAAGATGATGACGACGATGACGACGACGATGATGATGATGACGACGATGAGGAAGACCAGCCACCTTCCAAGAAGAAGAAATGATCTGGCTGCATCCACCTCAGATTGTTTCAGCTGTTGTGTTGTTTAGATTATGGAACAGGTTTGGACCTATGTAGCTTGTGGCTTGGTCTCTCGGTCTCAATAGAGTAGGAAAACTTTGACATCTGATCAGTTATCTTGTGTTTTGTCCCTCTGTCCATGTCATAACATGTTTTGTTCTGGTGGGGTCATTATTAGTGTCATTTGGAGTTGTGATTTGTGTCATCATTCAATCCAATTCATATTACCAAGGCCGGAAGTGTAATCGGTAACATGTTGATATGAACATCATGCAGTTTGCTTCAAGCCTCTCGATGCCTTTTGTTCACATGTCCAAACTGATTATGGTTTATGGCACTGGTAACTGTAACAATATCATTCAACTGTTGGAATTCCTGAATTTTGGTGATCGGACTATTACTGACCAAAATGGTGAACCATGAACCCAATTTTCCAAATAGCTGCTCGTACAACTTCAGCATCAAACAGAAGTTGCATGAATAACAAATGGAAATGAAGGTTAAAAGGAGAGACATCACAAAACAACATAGGGATTTGTATTTAGCTAACCAAAAAATTCATAATCTACAACTTTATACCTCATACGTAACTTTTCTACAACAGGACACTGCTGTTGTAATAGCATTCCTCTTACCCTTCTAAAATCGGGTAAAAAAGAGAAGAAAATAATCAGAAGAACAAAACTATATACATTTCAAGCGATGCCCATACGCAGTTACAGGCTATATATTTTCCCCTAATGAATCTCTGGCAACTGACTTAGAAGGAACATACACGATCCCGTCTACGAATTGACTCTATCACAACTCCTGTTCTGACTTGGAAAACTCCTGGGGTTCACTGCTGGCAAATGCTAACCAAACAGCAGTACCGGTTAAGTAAAAGAAGATGGAAGGTGCAAAAAGTGATATCTGCACATGAAACGATATCATATGGGGATTAGAACAATTAGTAAAAAAGGAAATACATTTATGAAGATGGATTGATGGCATACACTCCAAGAATGAGTTGAATCAAGAAGATAGCCTGTCAGTGCAACACCAACAATTCCAGGCACAGCGCCGACGGTGTTTGTGATTCCCTGGAGCACAAAGACAACAAACCAACCACTCATGACAAAACCTAAAGAGTACAGGGCAACAGAAATGCACCCAGCACCATTGCAAGCTTGAAGAATCCAAACGATGTTCTTTTCTATTTCTTTCACAAGACAAACAAGAAAATTTGAGAAGAACCGTCATGCCTTACCAGGAGAATGCTGGCATATTCACGAGAGATATCTTGATGGGTGCAATAAAGCCCTGTTTACCAACCAAAATAATCAGGTTGGAATTTGGAAAGTTGACAAAAAAAAATACGTAACTTGATGGCAAGTTTAACAAGTTGACCTGACAATGCAAAGCTGGAGAGTGCTAGACCACTTGTAAGAAAAGCAACGATTTCCCACGGAGGCAATCCAAGATCCACAGAGGAAAGCGTCATGAAAGCCGCAGGCGACATAAAGGCGATTGTTTGACATATTTTTCGGACCTAGAGAAATTAAGCAAAACAGACTCATTTTTTCAGTTTTCTCACAATAAATGATGTATTTTATGGTCCATTTGTAAAATGCCTTTGAGTTATGACATAAATGTTCAGTTCTAAAATTTGTTTAGGATTTGGGTAAGGCCCCTTATAGTGGACTTCTTCCTGTTGGGGAATACAACAGATTAAGCAACTTGGAGATTTCAGGGAGTAAATGAATTAACTGCAAACAGCAGGGGCTCGTGCACAGGTGTCATTATCGAATAGGAAGAGATAAGAGCTGAGTCTGTAACAACATGTCCATGGTATTTGTGTTGGAGTATATACTGTACTGTTAGTCCTGGTAAAGTTAAATAGTGCAGTATGTGTGGTGCGGACTCCTCCGATCCTCAGATTTAGAGAAGCGAGGGTTGGATCTACATCCTTTCAGCTGACATTCTCAACCCCTTTAGTTTTCTCTCTTCTATTTCCACTGCCCTTCCCGAAATGCCAACCATTGCACCTACACAACAGAGGTGCCTACAGCCATGCGCGGATTAACAACCCTATAAGCTCTGCAACAAAAAGGCACACTCAATGATGGTTGATTAAAAGGAAACTTTACCTTTGTGGTGTCAACTCCGGTTGATATCAAGTTGTCTGCAAAAGGTGCTGCGATAGATGTAATGATCATTGAACCCAGAGGAGGAAGGACAGACACCTACAAAAAAATAGGAAAATGCTTCACATACAATCCATTTGTTAGACTTTTGTCCGACCAAGTGTTTTAAGCCCTTTGATTCATATGTGAACCACCACCCGAGTGATTTTAGTCATTGGAACTCTTGGTTGTACAAAGTATAACAAATGAGTCGTACCTATAGCAGTGCTAAAAAAAATATAAATCCAAAATCTCCACATGAGGTTGGAGTAAAATCTAGACAGCAATGAAAAATAAAGGCAGACGAGGATCACCTATGAGGAGGGATGTGGGGCTGTTAAAAGAAAGATCTTACTGTAGCTCTACGAAAGAAAAAGGGTACATACCCATGCTGCTTCTGTCAAGTTCAGGTCCAACTCCTCACTGCGTAATAAATGAGTTGGACAGAGTTAAGCCAACAAGCAGTTACAAATGTTTGACACAATGTGATGAATAATAGCAACTGAACCAACATTTCCCTAAATTCAGAAATGGATATACGATAGACTGATGTAGAATATGTATGCAGGTCTAAGAAAATCCTTGAAATAAAAGGTTAGCATAGTGAAAGTTTATCCGTGGAACTAGGCACATCAGAGCTCAAACTTCATAATACTACCAAATTGGATACTGCAGGAAAGGTAGACCTTAAGTCATTATAATTATGATTCAACTATTCAGTGAAACAAATAAGTGACGATCAATATAAATGGTCCATAATAAAGTATGAATAAAGTGACTTGAGAAGAGAACAAGCAAGGTGTCAAACCTAAAGAACGTTGGCAGCCAAGACAAGCAAGTGTAATGACCCCAGCTTCCGCAAAAGTGAGCATATATCATTGCCCATACTGCCTTGCTTTTGAAAAATGCTCCCCAAGGCACATCCTACAGAACAAATAACGAAGTAGATATACTAGCAATGTGTGTAAATAAAATCACTCTTTATACTTAAAACTTATGTGGCAATTGCCTAAGATGGCCACATTGGCACATGGTAATACATGATTTAGTGGAGTGCTAAACTTCATTGGCATGTAGTCAAATTGGACAGTGCCCACATTGTACTACGTGAAAGTTATTCACTTCATTGCAAGTACAGGGAAACCAACATGTCTTGCAGATGATATGTAAAAAATAAAGAATGTTAACTATGCAAGCATTACTTTTCTGTTGTTTCCCCTTCCTGCAAGCTTTACACAGTAAGTATGCATCAATCACACTGGTCGTTCTGGCTTGATTTTGAAACTATACTATTCAATTTTCATCAATGTTATTCAATCCCTCAACCTATCCTATAGGGAGGGGTTAAAATAGCATGACCTTGGTTAATAGTAGAAAACAACCTTTAGTGAATTTTGCAGATCTTTCAATGACGAATCTGATGAGCTTGAAGACATGGACGATGAGTTAAGACCGTCGGATATAACGGAACCTTGTCCCAAATCTGCAGAGTAGAAGCAAACCATGTGGTGTTCAAACAGTTACTTGAGCTGACTGTATATAAAACAACTGTAAGATGATAACTGAAAGGAGAACTTTAGCCAGAATAATGTAGAAAAAAATACCAGGTCAATGCTACTCAATGCCAAAAAATTTCAATACTTTCTACTAATAATAAATGAAAGCACCGCGTGGTGAACACGGGTTGCACTTCAAATAATAAATGACAACGGCAAATATAGTACAAAGTAGACTAGGTATAGTTATGCCAGCCAAGATGTTTTGTCCATAAACTCAACTAGATACTTGAAGCCTTGATGAGGAAGTACTCCATGCAATAAACCAAAAGATGAATTTACAATTCCAAGCCTAAAACTCATTCGCAAGAAACAAGAAAAAGTAAATGTCGAAAAGGGCCTCCATAGCTACATGGTACATCCACCTATGAAAGAATCAAGTAATCACAACTGAACTAAGGCAATACCATGATTTCTTTACCATATAAATTCAATTGTCCAAAATCCCCAACAGAACATAAGAATAAGAATTATAGTAACTTTTAGGAGAGTTTCTATCATCGTGGCCGAGATGAGAAATTGAGATTACCACTTACTTAATCTGCCTTCGTTGTCACTTGGCTGTTTTTCTTTAAGAGATTCAAACCCTAGGCACCTGTGAATTAAAGGAAAAGTAAAGCTAAGCCAGAAATAGTTTTTTTGGCCGAATTAGAAATACATGCTTACCATATAATCCCGAGAAGGCCAAATATGTAAAATACGGACTCCCAGCCAAGGTTCTGAATAATGGGAGGGGCAAATAGAAGTCTGCAATGTAAAAAAATGGACAAAATATTAACTTTATAGCAACATTTATTTCTATTACCTTTTTACGCAAACATTTGTTGCTGCTACTTCAAACCACATAGTCACAGAGAGCATGTAAAGTGGTGTTGTTCTCTGGTTATGAGCAACTTTGGATGGCTATCAAGATAAAGATGATGAAGAAAACACACAAGTTGAGCTCATGCTTTTGATACGATAAGTTGTATTTCATCCGTGTTGATTCAATAACGGAAAACAAAACCAGCAGAACTGTTATAAGCGTTTCATGAGAAAGAGTTTCAGCATTTGATCTTTCAAACTAATTCTTTCACTGCACTCTTCAATGTTACATGTTACTTACAGCAGAATACCTTTTCTAGCAGGGAAAAAAAAACGGAGGGGGGGGGGGGGGTAGAAGCTTGGTCCCTTAAAATAGTATTCCTATGAATTATCTTAGAAAAGATACAACCTACTTGCTGTCCCAAAATCAGTATATTTCTAGTGTTGTTCTAGGTCGAACTAGCTTAAGTTTACTCATTTTAGAGAAAAAGTACAACATCTGCTACATCAAATAAGTATACTGGAAATATAGTTCATGATGGATCTAGTGATATAAATTTGCTGTCAGAAGTATATAAGTATTGATATTCTTTTATATAAGCTTGGTCAAACTTAAGATAGTTTAACTTCGACCAGTTCTAGAAATAAACTTATTTTGAGACCGAGATAATATTATTTAGAGCAGAAAGACGATGGTAAATCCCTTTTTAGGTCAGCTTTTCCATGCATGAAGTATGTGAAAAAAAATGCATAAAAGAAACACATTAACCTAAAATATACATACCCTAATACACTTCCAAAGCTCAAACCACCAAACACAACAGCAACTGCTCTTGATCGTTCTTGCAAGGGAATGGACCTGCATGTGAGTGCCAACGGCAGCCTGAGGTTCCAAACTACTATGGCAAATAGCATGTTGTCACGTATGAACCATTTTGCATCATACTATCATAAAATAAAAACTTGGCCCCAAGCCGAAAGACTTTCCCCAAGGTGAGCCTCCCACTATGGATCAGGCCTTATCCCATGCTTTACCCATGTTTCCTAGAGAACCCGTGAGTGACATATTTTTGGTGCATGACCTGGATTTAAACCCTAGTCGGTATCGTACTATCATAATAGCATTCAATGGAACATTGTAACAAATGCGGACATCACATTAGTATACAAATGTGGCAGTGGGAGAACTCATCCTCTAACAACTCACCCCTCCGTCCCATTTTCTAAGGCGCAGTTTGAATTAGTACGGTCTTTTATGTTGTACTTTGACCATACATTCTTCCTCTTATACATTATTACTAGATACGAAATCATTATCACAGGAATGTACTTTTTTTTATTCAATCATAGGAAAGTACATTGAAAAATGAATTTACTAGTATCACTTCAGTATCACTAAATTTCGATATAGTTATCCTGATTGTTAGTCAAAATTTTGAAATTTGAATTCCGGAAAACCACGCCTTATATTTTGGTATGGAGAGAGAGTAAAAAGGAGGCATGGAAAAAAAAAGTGGTAGTGGTTACATTGTGCTAGAATCAATTCCACACTATTCAGAAACCAAACTAGCATATAAAAATACTGTAACTGATTCTGAGGATAATCTTGCCTAGCAATTAAATCCGTAGCAGCTGATGGTGAGACACCTTCTCCAATGCCTACCTAGCACATAACACAATTAAAAAACAATAAAAATACCAATAAACTATAGATGTGGACTTTTTGTTTACTACTCAACAAACCAGAGAGCAAGAAGGTGTGGTGAAGTGGTAACTAGACATTAGTATCAAATATGAATGCTTCAGAAAATGCACGGGGATGTTTCACTTCACAGCAGGAGAAAGTGCGTTAAAATTTGAATAGCTCACCTTTTAGCACAAAGTTCTGGGACTTCTGATGCTTTTTAAAATGTCCTTTGTTAAATGTTAAGTGCAACACATCAGTGATTAAAAATGTCACCGTCTAGGCGCCGCCAGATGGAGCTCCACCGCCTTGCTTTCAGCTACGCTGTTGATCGAAGTGTTTTCCCCTATTTTCCTAATTATCTTGTGGTAATATGCACTGTTTTCATTATTGCTCTATCTTTTTAAGTTTATCTGTCAAAGTATAAACTCCTGGGGCTGCTTAGGCGGTGCCCAATTGCTCACTTAGCACCTATGCATTTTTAAACACTGCAACCCATGTGTACATCAGTATGTGAAAATTACATCATTCACACAGGTGTCAATAAAAAGGATGCTTGGACTCAAAATTGATAAATCTCGACTATGCTACTCGATACAGATCCTATGCTCTCATACCAAGGGATGTTTTCATAAGGGTTAATGATATATGATCTTAAGGATAAAGATGAAAAACAGTGAAATACTCAATGAAACATGCTACAAAAGTTATGACGAATGCAACAAAAGATTAAAGAGAGTCACGCTCTTTGTGAGTAGAGCTTACCAGAACCCTTGATAAGACAAGTCCTGGCATAAACCCTGCTACAGCAGGAATAACAGCAGTAGCTAAAGACCATGCCAGAACACCAATTTTAAGAACTTTCCTGCAGTCATGATAAAATAAAAATGTTAAATGGTACAATACCACAAAAGAGAAACACTCATTATGCATATTAAATGGTAATGGTTACAGATAGTACAATAGATAAACAGTCATAAATATTGTAGGATTGAATCATTGAACGAAGATGATGTGAAAGAACATGGGATAATAAATTCACCAAGGGAAAGGCCTCTGAGCCATGAGTTCTGAACCGGGATCAAACTGATCTATTGATTTCCTACAATCAGTCTCCTCTCCTATTGAATTTGAATTCTTGTGGGTAAAATTAACTAAAGTTCTGGGTAAAACGGTAATATAAACTATTTACAGCCTGAAAAAGGGTTACAAAAAATGTTCAGCCCACGATTGTACAATAGCATTTAGCACTATGTACTCTTTAGTGCTGTTCTGGCATCTGCCTATTTAGCAGACGATAATGGATCTGACTTTACTCAGCCATAGTTATTCTGCACTTGCACATATCAGAGAGACTTTTGTTACTCCAAACAAACCTTCCGCCAAATAATTTTGCCAGCCATCCTCCTGGTAGTTGACTCAATGCGTAACCCCAGAAAAATGAGGACTGGACTAAACCAGCAGTTGATGAGTTCCAACCATATTGATGTGACATCGGAATGATTGCAACACTCAAGTTAACCTGAAAAGGTAGAATGTTTACAGTTAACAGAAGTTCTTGACAGGACAGGATGAACCATTCATACGAGCATTTTATAGAACTAAAATTATCATGTTGTGTGAAAGAGTGCATTAAAGACCAAACTGCAACTTCGGACCAATTTGCATGCCCGTAAGAAAACGTTGTCAAAATACTGACAAACTACTATTCCTTATTGAATATAAAGCCGTCTAGTTCCACTGAGGTTGGTCAAGTTTGAAATGCTGACAATCTACTATAAACATACTCCCTCCATCTTTTATTTCTTGACGTTTCAGACAAGCTACATGAACTAAAAATGAACTACGGATCCTTGTCCTAACGATTAAAAAAGAAAAACGGAGGGAGTAGTAACATACTTGTACTAGATATGCAAACGCCATAACGAATTCCAAAATGGAATTCAGGAAATCAAACATCATATTTGATATGGCATGTGTTAATAAGCAACCAGGAAGACTATTTCAACAAACACATTTGGCAAAAGCTAATACTAGTACTTGCTGACAATTCACAACCACAGCATCTCTTTGCTTTCATATGAGAACAATAATGTCGAAGTGCAATCACTATAACCAGTCACCAGATGGTTAAACACTCAATTCGCGATTTCTACATTCCTACCAAGTCATTTGGGTATCATGCAACAATGATTGGCCAACAGTAAATTTGTAGTCCTCTGCACAGCACCGTCCAAATCAAGCACATGACAGGATGGGTCACCTTGTCCATGTTGCAGATGACGAAGGCGAGGGATGTGGCGCCGATAAGCTTGTACCGCTCGGCCAACCCTTCCCACCGCGGCCACCTCAGCTCCAACCCCCCGGCCACCTCCTTCACTCCCCCCTTCCTCTCCTCCTCTCCCGTCGCTCCCTGCTCCTCCTGCCCCAGCGCCTCAGGAACCACGCGCCTCTCCACGGCGCTCGCTGACCCTCCCCCGCTGCCGTCCTCCGCGGATGACACCCTGACGGCCCGGGGCAAGCGGCGGCGGCGCTGCGGGAGAGGAGCGCGTGGCGGGAGCATGCGGAGGTAACTAAAATTATCATGTTGTGTGAAAGAGTGCATTAAAGACCAAACTGCAACTTCGGACCAATTTGCATGCCCGTAAGAAAACGTTGTCAAAATACTGACAAACTACTATTCCTTATTGAATATAAAGCCGTCTAGTTCCACTGAGGTTGGTCAAGTTTGAAATGCTGACAATCTACTATAAACATACTCCCTCCATCTTTTATTTCTTGACGTTTCAGACAAGCTACATGAACTAAAAATGAACTACGGATCCTTGTCCTAACGATTAAAAAAGAAAAACGGAGGGAGTAGTAACATACTTGTACTAGATATGCAAACGCCATAACGAATTCCAAAATGGAATTCAGGAAATCAAACATCATATTTGATATGGCATGTGTTAATAAGCAACCAGGAAGACTATTTCAACAAACACATTTGGCAAAAGCTAATACTAGTACTTGCTGACAATTCACAACCACAGCATCTCTTTGCTTTCATATGAGAACAATAATGTCGAAGTGCAATCACTATAACCAGTCACCAGATGGTTAAACACTCAATTCGCGATTTCTACATTCCTACCAAGTCATTTGGGTATCATGCAACAATGATTGGCCAACAGTAAATTTGTAGTCCTCTGCACAGCACCGTCCAAATCAAGCACATGACAGGATGGGTCACCTTGTCCATGTTGCAGATGACGAAGGCGAGGGATGTGGCGCCGATAAGCTTGTACCGCTCGGCCAACCCTTCCCACCGCGGCCACCTCAGCTCCAACCCCCCGGCCACCTCCTTCACTCCCCCCTTCCTCTCCTCCTCTCCCGTCGCTCCCTGCTCCTCCTGCCCCAGCGCCTCAGGAACCACGCGTCTCTCCAAGGCGCTCGCTGACCCTCCCCCGCTGCCGTCCTCCCCGGAGGACACCCTGACGGCTCGGGGCAAGCAGCGGCCGCGCAGCGGGAGAGGCGCGCGTGGCGGGAGCATGAGGAGGAGGCGGTGATGGTGGCTGCCGGCGAGGAGGAGATGGCCATTGAAGCGCAGCGCGGAGCCTGCCATGGCTAGGACTTGGAGCGAGCTGCGAGGAGAGGCGTGGAGTTCGAATTTTTTGTGAGAAGGATTCGCATATCGAGCGGTCGCGAGAACAGGAGGAAGGGTGTGTGCAACGACTGCAGTTTGAAGTTTTTCTCGGAGTTGCGCGGCGGCGAAGAGAGCACGAGAGCGTGTGTGGATGGCTTCCTCAAAAAAAAACAAAAAAGAGCGTGTGGATGGCGTGGCACGTGGGCCACTGCAGCCCAGAGCCTGGCCCACGCGTCATTCTACCTCGGCTGTAATGATGATACGTGGCCTGACAGCCGAGCCATTTCTTCGGAAGAAAACCATAACAGCGGCACATAAAACTAAGGGGTTGATCGTAAATTTAAGCATGTAAATGCATAGTTTTAAATCTTCCGCTATTGTTGTCGCTAAAGCCGTTTTAGACAATGTACCGCTATTTGTGTTCATAAACAAATTAACCGCTATTTTTCGCTATAGCCCGATTTAGCTCTGCTATAGCTGTTTTAGAGACATGCCGCTAAACAACTTAGCCTGCTATTTAAAATATTGGTAAAATCTTGTTATTTAAATATATTAAATAAAGACTAATTGTAGTCTGTATTAAATAAAGACTAACTGTGGCCTTGTTCGGCTGATAGATTTTTGGCTGCAGCTGGTCTTTTTCCCACGACCGCTGTTACGATTGTTTCTTTTCCTCTCATCAAATCAGCAGCAGCCGGTCGGCTTTTCTGCCAACCGAACAAGGTCTATAAAACTAATTGCGAACAAGGCCTATAAAACTAATTGCAGAACCTCTATGCTAATTTACGAGACAAATCTAACAAAAATAATTAAATCGTAGCATCAGTGTAGCAAAACATAAATTAATTAGACTCATTACATACATCTTGTAGTAAATTAACACACATCTGTCAAAAAGTTTTACAATTAAACTTTGTTTAATACTCTTAAATAGCAACATTCTTTTTATATAACAGGAACTAAAGTGTAAGGGGACAAGAATTGGGGATCACAAAGAAAGCTGGTGAAAATCAAAATAGGGGCCATTTCTGTTATTGCCCGTCATGAATTCTTTTTTCTGGAGGGGCCCGTCATGAATTCTACTGTAGCTTTCATGGGAGAACGCAGTCACGCAGAGAGTCTGATGTATCAGAAACTCTATTGATCTCTTCATCACAGAACCCATAAAATATTGCAATCCTTCGAGACTGACAAAAACTTCCTTCTCAAATCATGTCTTAGCAACCGCCTCTTCCTCACGGAGGGGTACAGATGGTCTCCATGTTGTTCCGTCCGGTCCATCCATCAGCGCAATTCCAAGAGCGGCCAATTCTTTTCGGATCTCGTCGGACTTTTCATACTGCTTTGCCTTCCTTGCTGAAGTCCTCTCTTCGATCTTCTGCAGCACTTGCTCCTCAGTGATAGAAGCTCTTATCAGTGCTTTTTCACGCAGCTGTTGAAGAGCCTGAGAACAGAAGCTCGTTAGTTGCATGAAGAGAAATATTTCAAAGCTGATTGTGAAAATTGTAAGGTAACTACAGGTTTTGTGTCAAAATTGGGGCAAACGTGCTGCTCCACAAACTAAATATTCTAAAATGGTTTCTAAGCTGACTTGCATTATACACTTGTATTGTATTGCTGTAAACAGTATAGATCGCTTAACATGTAGCAGTGATCGCTAAATATAACGTTTCATTCCTTTATCCCACTCATTCATCAAGGAAACAGACATTCAGAAGTCAGTGCCAGTGGAACTGAGAATGCTTTACGGTACTCAAAACTTGAATATCATAGGTAGGCCCTATCATACGTTAACTGTGCCGAACTCAGATTTACTAATAACACCAAGTTTACATGAATTACTATCTGCCTGTTTGGTTGCTACCCGGAGCAACATTTGCCTGTGCCTGAGCTTGCCTGACAGCATCGAGGAGATGTTTGGTTGCCGCACTGAGTTTGCGCCTGACTCAGGCACCATCCTCAGGCCTGAGCTCGCGTCTCGCGGCCATCCGCGCCTGGTCTCCCTCCTCTCTCTCATGCAACTCCTTCCCGCACGAGCCACCATGGCTCATGCGCAAACAGGGCCCAGGCAACATCCCCTAGGCAGCAGCGCTAACCGTGGATTCCTGTAGCAGCTCTACACCGATCTCGTGCTCGACGCTGAACCCTAGGTCGCCATGTTCTTCAGTGAAGAATCACCAATGATTCGTCCTCTCCATTACATTAAACTTCGATTCCATTTACACACGACATCATTGCTGTCTAGTGCTCTTTGACTCTAGTTTGTAGTGGACTAGCGGCTGGCCTCACCGGATTTCTAAGTTGCCCCACCATCATGCTCCACTTAACCCTATGGACCAGCGGCTCCTGAGCTCCTCTGCAGCGACCTGCTACATCAGAGGAGTCCTCATCGTCAGATGGTTCCGTTTTACAAGTATCTAGGTCACCATATCACCGGAGGTTTGCCGTCGGCGAACTCCCTTGATTCCTCTGTTCCAGACTTCCAGTGTGTGGTGAAGGTGCACTGCTGATGTTCCGTTTATCTGTTGAGATAGCGTATTCTCTATGGTTCGTTTTTACCCTCAGGCACATGCATAAACCAAACAGCTAAACTGCATAGGTGCCTTGTCAGGCAAAAACATTGTGCCTGGTCAGGCACCACTTTTGCTCAGGCATGGAGCTGAGGGCACCAACCAAACAAGCCCTATGATACAAAGGTTGTGATAGACTGACAGTGATACTCTTAGCAAAGTTTGTTCTACAGCAGAACAAGCTGCTGACTGCCTGACTAACAACAATGCACATGTTGGAATTAATTCAGCATGGCTAACAGAACATTGCACTCACCTCATGATAACTTGAAGGCATCAATCCTAAAACAGAGAGCACTACTCTTACTTTCTCTTCAAAGGCAGAAAGCGATTCCAGTCGTTTTTCCTGCTTTTTCCCCTGCTCAAATGTCAGAAGGTTAACAAGTCAGAGAGATTTTACCATGTGCATGAAAGGGGACAATTCACACAATGCCTAAATATTAATAAACTATTTCTGCGTGAGTTCAACATTAAATTTACCTTACGAGTGTGCAATAGATCATTCATAATTTTCAATGGCTCAGATATAGCAGCCAATGCCACTGAAGTGTGAAGATCATCTGACATTGAAGTCTCAAATTCATCGTGAAGCTTCTGGATGTAGTTTAAGGTATTAGGAGGCAATGAATCGCCGGTATTGATTTGTTGCTGCCGACAACTCTCTTCACAATCATGTAATGTCTGCAGATAGGAAACAATTCATGTGAGGCTCTTGATTAGCCTTACAGCACTGGAATGACCCGAAACAGCACGAATATGGTGACAAACTGAATATTCAGACTTTTGAGCAGCCAGGCAAACTGGAGCACTCTGGGTTGTTGAAAATACAGGCAGAAACTGTGGCTTGGGGCAATCCATCAATGTTAGACCAAGTGCGCCACTACTGCAGTTACACCCATGTATTGTAGACCAACTCTATCAACAGACTTCTGAGCAGCCAGGAAAACTGGAGCACTCTGGGTTGTTGAAAATATAGGCAGAAACTGTGGCTTGGGGCCAATCCATCAAGGTTAGACCAAGTGCGCCACTACTGCAGTTACACCCAAGTATTGTAGACCAACACTATCAGGTGGCACTGGGCACCATGTGTAGGAAGAAAACTGTGGCAGACTACAGATTCCAAATCATGGGATAATATTTGAACATTTAGAATCAGCTAGGACAAAACAAGAAGTCAATATAAAAAAAGAAAACAGTTTAGGCAAGTAAGCCCTTTTTGCTCCTTTGCTTGGTTTAAGGTGGCCTGACCAAGTAAAGACATGAAATTCAACTGGCAAGTTCTAGGAGTGCAAAACAACATAAATTCCGCAACAATTAAAATGTCAAATTAATCCAGGTTGACCATCACGTATTCATTCATGTTATCAGGGAGAATTAACAATGAAACCATATTAGCAGCCACTTTAAATACAGAAGTTTGGTTTCAAAATACAAAAAAAAATGTTACCTCTAATTTAATACTAACTTTGCTTTTAGATCTTAACAGACAACTTAAGCATGTTACTACATTGCATGCTAATATAATGTCTGGGATATCTCTGGTTTGAACTGGGAAGCCAAATATAGATATAAGTAGTTGGATGACCTATAACATATAGCTTCCCGGATTAACTATCCACTAGTCTAACCCATTCCCCTTGCCCAATTAGTGAACTTCAACCAGGCAAGAAATTCATGCACATAAATATGCATCAGAATAATGACAGCGAATGTATAGATATAGAGTATACCTGATATGTGTAGTACAATCTATCTGATGCAACATTTAGTTGTTCAATTGTGTAGTTGATCGGGGACCTGTAGTGCGTCCCAAGTAAGAACATTCTCAAGGCAAGCGGGTGGTACATCTCTATAACCTGGGAAATTGGCATTTTTTAGTGAATACAGGGAAGATAATCATTTATCAGGGCATGATTGCTATCTTGTCTTTACCTTGCGTATGGTGACGAAGTTACCAAGCGATTTAGACATCTTTTGGCTATTTACATTCACAAAACCATTGTGAATCCAGTAATTTATGCTGCTGTCACAACATGCTGCACGGCTCTGAGCAATCTCATTCTCATGGTGCGGAAATATGAGGTCCTCTCCACCACCATGTATGTCAAAAGAATGACCCAAGTAATGTGCGCTCATAGCGCTGCATTCTATGTGCCACCCTGGTCTTCCATGACCCCAAGGGCTATCCCACCATGGCTCCCCTTCTTTTGCAGCCTGCGGTTAATATATAATGAGCTAATTTGATGCTGACCTAAATAATCTCCACAGATAGCATATCTGGAAAATTGCTGCATACTGTCATTTGGGACATTTTTTACCTTCCACAGAGCAAAATCAGCTGGATTTCTCTTCCTCTCATCGACTGCAACCCTTTCGCCAGCTCTATTATCATCTAGTTTTCGACCAGATAACTCTCCATATTCAGGAAAACTGTCAACAGAGAAATAGACATCCCCACCCACTACATATGCACATTTGTTATCAAGGATCTGCCTCGAGAAAAATTGCAATAAAACAAAGAAATCAATACTTGTAGAACAATGATAGTGTTAGAACTTTAAAGAATTTCTGTAGATATGGAGCCAGAAATGAAGAACACTTAAAACATAGGTCTGGCAAAGCTTTACTAAGTAGTATTAAATGCAGATATGATATGTACCTGTTTAATCATGTTAATAATCTGATCGATATGATCTGAAACACGTGGCTCCACGGATGGTGGCAAACATTGAAGATGGGCCATGTCTGACAGGAAATCATCAGAAAACCTTTTGCTCAAGCTAAAAGGATCTTCTCCCAGCTGGTTTGCTCTTGCAATTATCTACAGAATTCCAGAAGTGCAACTCAGCTTTCCTGTGCAGATAAGCAAATAGCATTTAAATATTCATTCTAGTTTTCATGTAAAATATCTTTAATACAATTAAGCAGAAAACTGTGTAAATGGGGGTATCTAGTTAAAATAAGATATAAGCCTGACATAAATATAATATTGGCCATATTGCATGAGCATTCAAATAAGATATTTGCCATCCTTACTTCAGTTCAGGCCGAAAAAGTAACGCTATGACTTCGCACAACTTGTAAGTAGTGAGAATGTAAGAAAATAATAACTCGTTGACTGAGAGAACTTAGAATCACTTATTTTCCAATAAGACTTAGCCCAAATGCCACCTTGTCATCAATGTCAGTGAAGTTCCGAACGTAGTGAACTTCATAGCCCAAATAACGCAGGTACCTATCATGATACCACAGATGAGCATGTGCAACATTTCCTTAACAAACAAAAATACCGGGAGCAGTGCAACAAATATAGATAAGTTGACAAATAGCAGATTATACAAATCAAAAGTATCCATAATCTTTTGAAAGTCTAGATCAAGCCTATACACAAGCCAAAGTTCCGATTATACATGCAAATCCAATTTACAAGGAAGTTAACCATTGTAGCCAAGTCAATACAGTCTTTATCCTAAATCGAGCCAGTTATTAAATTACAAAAAAAAACTATATGTGCAGTGAAAGCCTACATTTTTGCATTTTAACATTATATGTGAAACATCAGTTCGCTCTCTACAAATAATGCTGCAATTAGGCTGTTATGAATTCCCAACACTTTGGTATAATAACGAGTGAATCAAATGTGCATTTATCCAATAGACTAGCAATTTTACGAACTAGACCAGACCAGGCATGCTAATGCGGCGAGGAGTACCTGTAGAGGACATCAAAGGCGACATAGGCGCGAGCATGGCCGATGTGGCTGTCGTCGTAGGGCGTGACGCCGCAGACGTACATGCCGACCTCCCCGCCAGGGGCTCGCGGCCGGAACTGTTCCTTCTTCCGCGACTTTGTGTTGTACAGGTGCAGCTCACGGGTTGCCTCCGCAGCCGCGCCGTTCGAGGCGGTGGAGGAGGCGGAGACCGAAAAGGGGGTGGTGGATAAGGGCCTGGCGGGGTGCAAGAGGAGGCGGTGGGAGCAAGGCGGAGGGATCAGGGATAGCACCCGGCGGTGGGGTAGGCGGGTCCCAGCCGGCGAGGGGGGGAGGAGAGGGAGAAAAGCC
>LAPY01001049.1:83699-108718 GCA_000970635.1 Eragrostis tef | reverse complement strand
AAAAGAAATCACGAACAACCCAGATCGCAGCAAGTCGAATAGCTAGAGCTTACTGCAATGCGCGGAGGATATCACCGATCTGTCCATCGATCTCCGCCAGCTCCTCGTTGACCGACGCCAAATCCACCCTCGTTGCCCCGCGCGCGGGGGGGAGAGGAAGCGGGTCGCTGCCGCGGCCCCGCGCCGGAGGGAGGAGGGCTGCGCGCCGACAGCGCGCGAGAGAGACGAAATGGGGTCCCACTACGACCTCGAAACCACTTCGGGGCCGAGTCACAGCGGAACGATGGGGACGGCGGCGGCGCGGGCGGCCCCAATGCGGGTGCGGCGGGGAGCTCGATCGGATTTGTGGGCGCGGATCGAGAAGGGGTCAGCGCGGGGGAGGCGGTGGTGGTCTTCGACACGCCCTGTCGGGAACACGTCCTTTTTGTTTGGTTTTTTTGCCTTTGGCTTTACGGAGTATCTTGCGAGCTTCCTCGGTTGGATTCACATCACTAGCTTTTGCGCTAGTATCCGTTATTTCTGTCCGTACGATCTTCGTCATCCCATGATGTGTACCAGATGGTCAACATCAAGCGCCTTGGAGCAAAAGTTTAACTGAACTGACAATTGCTAACTCGAACCAACATACCAGCGCCGTTTGAAATGCGGAAACATAGGGATTGAAGTCCATGTAGTGAAACTTGCGTGAAATTGGTATTTCGTCACTTTCAAACCAAGGCGCTTTAGAAGTTCAACAGGTTTAACAATATTGCTAAATCTTACCACGTGTTTGGAAAATGTTTCACTTCTGCTATTGTGCCAGTGCGGATAACCAATCACGTAAAAGGTGCATGATGCTTCCTGCTTACCAACTGTCAGCACTTCCTTTAACTTACATATAACATAGCTTCTTCCTCCGTTCTCCCACCATTCCGCCCCCTTCTCTCCAAATGCGGTTAATCAAACCCAATTGACTGAAATTTACGGTTAATTTAGTTTTTGGTTTCTTGCTCGGTTTTTAAATTCACTTATCTCGGTTAACCGTGTTTTATTTGATTTTTGACCCTACGAACTTCGAACCCAACTTAATCTTCCACCCGATTCTCCTGGCCAGTCGTCATTTCATCTCTGGCTCTCGTCCCCCCTCGTCGAGCAACCAAGCAACCACGCAGCCCTCCATTGCTCACGCGGCCGCGCAGTGCCAACCGACGACCCCCGCTCTAGCGACGTGCCGGCCTCGGCTCCCCGTCGCTCGCGATGTCTCCTGTAGCATCTCGCCTCTTCCAAGCCGGGCCCGCACACCCGGCATCTTTCTAGTATCTCAAGACTTTCCTCGCAGACCAACACGTCTTTTTAGCGCATTTTGTCCTCACTCGTGCGCACCTGAGAACGACTTTTTCAGACTAAGCACGCTTAACCTCGGAGTTTTTTTGAGATGAGCTTCCTAAAAAGAAGTTGCAACTTGTTGACATGAGTATTCTATCAATTCTATTAAGCCTTAGGCCGGAATGTCACATCTTCGACCTCTGCCCTCCCCTGTCCGAGCCGCCGATAGCTTCTCCTTTCCACTGCGCCCAACGGCCCCGGCCTCCGCCCTCCCCCTGCCCGGCTGGTCCCAAGGCGACGCCGGCTCCATCCTCCCCTGCTGCGCGGCAGCTTTCAATTTATACAATCTCTATTCTATTTTTTTTGCTAAAATTTGGCTAATTTGGTGAAATCCGAGAAACGAACCAAATTAACCATAACTAAAATGCTCGGTTAATAGATTTTTCTCAAAAATTTCGGGTGTCATTTCTTGGAAACCAAAATTTCCTTTCACCGATTTTTTGTTAATCATCCTCCCACCGAATTAACCAAACCGAGTTAACCGAAGTCCAGGCCTACAGCTCGCCCAGCGAGACGCTCCTTCCTCCGTTCTCCCCCATTCCTCCCTCCCTCCCTCCGTTGCCGGTGTCCTGCCCCCTTCTCCCCCGCCCCCGGCGAGCGATCGCGAGGGGATCGGGATGGCGTCCCACCATTCCAAGCCCCCGGACCCCGTCGTCGCCGCAGCCGCTGCAACCGACGGCGACGCCCCCGAAGGTACGCTTCGCCCGCTGATGCTTCCGCGCAAGCTGTACTCTGCTCCTGCTTAAATTGTGGGCGCGGGTTTTGGCTCCCGCCGATCCTGTGGCCCCGGTTCCGCGTTCCGCTTCGGATTCGTGCTCAGAGCCGTGCGGCCGCATGTGTGTGTCCGCGCGCCCCAGCTCGCGGCTGCTGTCCGGGCGCGCGGCCGCGTTGGTATAGCGTCCTATTAGGGTTCTGGAAGCTCGTTTAGTCGTTGGCTGATTTAATCGTAGATTCTACCTCGCTATGTTGGTTTGAGCCTTTTCGTTGTGGTTTAAGTCCTAGGGTTTTAGGGCTGCTGCTAATGTTGGGATGAAGACGCACCTTCCTTCTGTTGCTCAGCTTGTGCTGTTTCATAGGGGGTATCTAGTGACAAAGATTCTAGCTGGGTTGCACAACGATTTTGGACGGGTGAGCGCCAGTTGTTCCAAATGAAATGCTTGTGCTTTCGCAGGCGCAAATCCCCCACCGGTAGCTTAGCAGGAGTGTCTGATCTTCACATAATTTGTGCCTTAGTGTACTGCTGATTGGATTTTGTTAATGGCGTTGATCATTCCAGCCTTCACATTGACTGCGAATCGATGTTGCGGCCTCATTGCATCTGAGATTCTCGAAAGAGACACCCTGATAATCCCAGCTGTATGCACCTGATCCACTAATTTAATAGTGGAATCGGTTGCATCTTCTAGCAATTTGTTCTGTAAGAGATTTTACTTGTCAGGACTGCATTTGTCCATATTGTTGTTTGTGTCACTAGTCAACTCTGACATGCATCAGTCAGTTTGCTGCTGTTGTGGCACTGGCTGGCTGCTAATGGACACCAAGGCTCTAGCTTTCGCTGTAACCATTTGAGTTCTCTTGCAGATAACTTAGAACTGCCATCTCTGCCCTATTATATCGTCACCAAACCTGGTCAGCTACCAGCCGAGTTTCTTGAACCTTCAGCTGGCCAGAAGCTGGTAATTGGATTTGACTGCGAAGGTGTTGACCTCTGTCGTAATGGTGCTCTCTGTATCATGCAGGTGAGCTGAACTTCTGTTTTAGAGCCACATCTTATCTGTATTACAAACCTCTGTTTTAATATCATGCCCTCGCAAACTGTTTGTTCCAGCTTAGACAGCATTATATCTTGTGGGGTGTACACTTTTTATACAAGGGTTTTGGCTTCCCCATTTTGCAATTTTTGAAAAAAAAAATCATCCAAAAAAACACGTATAATGTACAGATGTGGATCATGCAAAGATAAGTAAACATGCAAAAATCCAATGGCTAATTGCCTAATTCATCCTTGATACCTAGAGACAAAATGACAGTTGATCTTTTCCATGATGTGCTAACAGCCCCTTGTGTTTCTTGAATCTCCATAGCCAAGATGAATATAAAGTTTACCTTTTGCATGTTAATGTTATCTATACTGCCTACATTAGCTTTTTTATGGATACCTCGAACCATTGCAACATGTTAAGTTAATCGTATTCTCACTAAAGTGGATACAGATCCCTCAATGAGTAACCAATTTCCCTATTAGGGCACCAGCAGTGTTACACCGAAACGCAGGAGAAAAGTTCGGTTCGGCTTTTCAACGTCAGTGGCTATAGTGTCTGTGGGTACCGTAGTTGATTAAGAGACTCATTTTCCTCTGGCATGGCTTGCATGATTCGATAGATATCAGCTCTTTTGCATGCAGCAGCTGTAGATATAATATTTTTAAGCAACACTGTTCAACGCAAGTTTGGAGTCTGATTTTTCTTTCTGACGCATTCCATTCGCACCACACAGTATGCATAGTTCAACTTGTGCTCCCCACGTTTCGGTTTTCCACCACACTGCGGGTGCTCTTATGTAACTCTCCCCACTTTCATAAGGTGTTACTTGTCATTTTATTTCTGTTTAAGTAGATGAATTGTGGGCATAATTCTGCTTGAAGTACTGCATTAGTACCTTCAAGCGCCACCAGGTCCACATGTATCCTTAATTTATGCGTATGAACGAATGGACCTCTTGTTTTCATTAAACTTCTTACGTCAGTACGCGTTGTGTCTTGTAATGGATATTTGGATTTTTAATCTATAGTTTTGCGACACTAACTTACGATATTTCTGATGGTTATCTTGATCTTTCAGCTTGCATTTCCAGATGCTGTTTACTTAGTTGATGCTATTGAGGGTGGAAAAGAACTCATTGAAGCTTGTAAACCAGCACTTGAGTCTGATCATATCATCAAAGTGATACATGATTGTAAAAGAGACAGTGAGGTACCTAGCTACGATATTACAAATCTGTCTCTGTGTGCTTTTTTTTTTTGTAATTTTGTTGCACGACTAACCTGTTTCGAGTTATCATGTATTGCAGGCTTTGTATTTTCAGTTTGGCATCAAACTGCACAATGTGATGGATACACAGGTAATCACCATATATATTCGATTTATGTTTGTGTTCACTTATGGAAGCAGGATTCAGTAACTTACTAATTTTATCAGCAGAGTCATTTCTCGCTCCCTGCAAGTATTATAATTTCTTTTTCTTCGGCAAAAGAAAGAAAGAATTGAGAATGGCCTTGAGTTCGAGACTCTTTGCTCTGCAGAAGGCAGAAATTCTTATGTGTTCTCTGACCTTCCTTTCATAGAGATCGCTTTGCTGTATTAACTTCAGATACTCCGTTTGTTGTTTCTGAAAAGAAAAGGCTTCAGTTGCTACTACTTTTTGCAGATTGCTTATTCTTTGATAGAAGAGCAGGAAGGGAAAAAGAAATCATTTGATGAATACATATCTTTCGTTGGCCTTCTTGCTGATCCTCGTTATTGTGGTACTTTCTATAACTTAATGGCTCTGTCTTTTGGCTTTTCTCATGAATGGAAGCATACCATTTTGTGTTTGCATGTGTAACTAATTGAAATGAAATACACAGAATTTGGCCATGGTGTGCTTTCGTTTTTAGTTATATCGAATGGTGTGCTTGAAGGTATGAGATATAGGCTGTCTAGACTTTTTTTGCATGGAGTGTTATTGAGTGCTCCCCCAGAAGCTTTGGCTCAGTCGAGCGGCATCTGAATCCTGCTCCAATAATGTCATCCATTACTTGGCAATTAGTTGTCCAACCATATGAGTAGATAATTGGGACATTTGACTCAATCTACCAGTTGGGGTGATATCCCTAAGAAGGGGTTGGGGGGTGATTGGTGAATTCAATTTTTTGTTTTTTTTTTCATTTTTGGAGTTCTCTGCCACTTTTAAATTTTGAACATGACGCTAAATCTAAATTAGTTCAAAATTCTTCAGTCATTCAATTTTCCATGCCAAATCTTCCCATTTTTTAACAGTTCGCTGGCCTGATTTTTTTTTAATTCATTCAACATTACTTTTCGTCACTTCCCACGTATTTGCATTTGGCCTGTCCAGCCTTGGGCTCTGCATGCTACACTCCTCGCCTTATTAGCATCTCATCGCTTTCATACTTCTCTCAACCTTCTCCCCTGATCTTTTCCTCTGTTAGATCTACTACTAGTGGTAGGCTAGTAGCAGACTAGCAGCACCAAGCAACATCTGATGATCATCCTTTAGTCTATTAGTAAATGGTAGTGTACACTGATGGAGCTTGCTTAAGACTAAAGGGGGTCATGCCCCCCACTCTCCCTCTCCCTAAAACTATCCTTAAAATGCTTCATGAAACATGATTAATTAGTCATTTACACTAATAAATTCTGCAGTAATTAACGATTTATTTCACTAATAAATCACATGAGATTAACTATATCTTGATTAGCCCCCTCTTTATGTTACGCTCAAGCTCCGTCACTGGTAGTGAAGTAGTGTGCTACTGGTATCAACTAGCAAGTGATAGTTTACAGTAGCAGTTAGTCTTGGAGTAGACGCAATTAGTCAACCAGTACGTGGCATGGTGACAAGACTCAACTAACTCCGAGTAACCAATTACCATGCTTGTCAGCTTGTAAGTTATGTTTATTTGCTTGTCTCTACTGAATGCTAATATTGACTACGTTATGGAGCTGAATATCTGACAGTATGCATTGATACACTAATTTGTGTTGCCTAGAATTAATATAATATGGTTCCATCATTCATTTGGCTTACTGTGATAATACTTGTATCTTATCAGTTAGTCCTGCCCTTTACACATTTTAGATGTTCAGCGGTATATGGAGTGCAGTTCATTATTTTCTATTTTAAATGTTTGATTGTCCATATGGTGTGATACTGTGGTACTGCTTTCTGTAGGCATACCATATCCTGAAAAAGAAGAAGTCCGTATCCTTCTAAGGCAGGTTAGCAACCTGTGACAAACGTTATTAAGTATATGACGAACATTATTGTTGCTGATGGTCTGAAATATTATGTTCCCTTCTGTGATATTGCCCAACATTAGATGTTATATTGTTTTGATATTCTATTTTCCTGAGAAAAGCTGATAATAATAATTGATGAATTTCAGGACCCTAACTTTTGGAAGATTAGGCCCTTGTCTGATATGATGATCCGAGCAGCCACAGATGATGTCCGCTTCCTTCTCAACATACATGAGAAAATGATGGAGAAGTTAAGCAAAGTGTCTTTATGGCGTCTGTCAGTTCGCAGTGAGCTATACTGTAGGTGCTTTTGCATAAACGACAACCAATACACGGATTGGCCACCTCTTCCTCCTGTTCCTGGTCAGTGCTTCTAAGGTTTCTCTACCCTCCTGTTTGAATTTTAGGTGCTTGCATATGTTAAAATCTATTTTACTTGTAGTTTTCATCCTTTCAGACAAAGTGAATAGTGACTGTTGTGTGGGTTGATAGTAGGGCTGTACGAATTGGTTTACTGAACCTTTTATTAAAACTGCTTTGTGGCTAGTGGGTGAAATTGCAGGCACAGTGTTTTTTGTATGACTTTGACAACTAGCTTAGCCCTATGCGTTGCTAACCCGGCACACATGTGGTTTACACTGCATTCTGTAATACCATGAGTCCACTGAATGGATGGAAACATTGTCGGCTTTGCCGAGCATTTGTGCTGATTGATAATTGTGACATACAGATGACATTGAACCTGATGTTTACGTTCCTGAAGTGGATATCCTGTCAGTCCTAGATGTGCCTCCTGGGAAAATGGGACGAGTCATTGGCAGAAAGGGATCATCGATTATGGCTGTGAAAGAAGCTTGCAAGTAAACATCTTAAGACTGTTTCCTACATATCCCATGCTCTATGATGTTAAATGTCATTGATTCTGTATCTGTTTCTTGGCTTCTCTATGCAGTGTTGAAATCCATATTGGTGGTTCTAAGGGACCTCCGGACAGGGTAAGTTTCCAAGAGCCTTGTTCGACGCAAACTGTATATCCATCAGTAGTTGGACAGTCATCCTCAGCTTTGCTGAATTGCTGACACACTTTCTTGGTTGAGTAAATGAACTGCAATAGCAACAGTGTAGAGGAATCAATAAAAAAAGGCATGATTTTATAGTAAACGTAATACTGTGGACGGTTTTGTGTGTTGTTTGGCTAAGGCGATTACTGGGAGAGTGCTTTGGTTACATGTGAAACTTCTGTCCCATTATGCAATCATATAAATGTCTACCCTTCAAGGCTTCAATTATTTTTGCAAGCTAACAAAATTGGTTAGAATGCAATTACTCTTAAGAGCGTTATTGTATTATGAGATCTCATTAGGAGGTTCTTCCTAACTTACGAAAAGGATAACAGAAGAAAGGGTGTTATAATCTTCTATTCTCTTCTGTTGATAAGTTCCAATTGTTCTACAGTGACAGAAACCAAAAGACCATATATTGCTGTCACCGTTCCTTATTTTACCTTTGTGTTTTTATGTAGGTGTTCATCATTGGACCAGTGAAGGAAGTCAGGAAGGCTGAGGCCATCCTCAGAGGCCGGATGCTGGAGTTCTAGAGATATGCTCTACCCTTCGTGATGTGGGCTTCAAATGCTTTATCTTGGAACACAAAAGGGGTCGTATGCGGTGTCTTGTGTCATCTGTATGTTGGATCTTGACATGTACTCTATCAAACAAAATAAAGGAATCGAAGGCAACTACTTGGTAGTGCTCTGCTATCTTAAAGTCCTAACTGTGCCATCCTATTAAAGTTTCTGGCCTCTGACGGTTGACTCTAAAGATCTTAGATTCGCTCTCTTTAATCCTATATCATTGCGGTGAACATGGTGATAATAGCTCTAAATCATGGCTTTCACATTCATTCGGTCACCTATTGTGGCCTACGGATGACCTTATTATTCTATTGTGGTAATGCTGCTTGTGGTCAGCCACGAGTTCCTCGCAGACTTCTTTACGCCATTATGTTGGTCATTTTCCGATGCTTCTGAAGTTCTTTCACGTGCTTCTTTCGCTTGGAAATGACCTTGTTTGGGTGCAAGATCTTATGTTTCGGGGCATCAGGCAACAAAATCCGACCAAGAACAAAATCACGTCTCCAAGTACAGCTTACAGCCCAGAGGATTAGATTGAAGAGGGACGACATTATCTGAAACTGAGATCCACAAACCCCGGCCAACGTGTCATACAAAAATGTTTTCCCTCCTATTTATCCAGGCTCCCTAACAGTAGATGTGTGACACCTACAAGCGAGCATCCTCATTGATTGCATGACACGTTCATACGCAAGTCTAAACAGCATGGAATTGTTTGAGAGCCTTCAGCTGGCAGATAAAAAGTAATCAGTGGTTTAGACGCTCAAAGGATTGCAGTAAACTGAAACATTGCTCGCAAATAAGAAAAAGTAAAACCAAATATGGTAACCGAACCTTTTTTATCAGCACCTCCTGAGTTCTGGTGCGCTTATTATCAGATTAGTAGCAACGGCACTCTTCTGCATCAAACTATATTTGTGTACGGTGTCCGGGTCCAGCATTTTGGCATTACACATGAATTTTTATGCTCTGCTTCATTAGTACAATTTACATGCTCCTGAAAACACTTAACACTGTTCTACATATAGGAAGAAACAGAAGATGGGGAGGAAAACACAATCAAGTGAAGTGTCCTCATATCACCACAAACACTAAAGCTATCTAGAATGTACACTCTTCTAATCACCTGAAACAACAGGGCTCATCAGCGAGCCCTGCATCAACCTACCACCTGAAAAGCTGTGCGGTGCAACCAGCTGTTTGGGCCAAAAGAGTCTTCAGTAAGCAACTGTAACTACTCTTGAATTTCATCTAATCTAGCATGTTGCGTCTTGGAAGAATTCTGTCGGAATTGATGGTGGACAGTGCTTCTTCGCGACAAATTTGTACTGAGCAAGGGAGATGGATGGCTTGTATCAGCAACAGTATGGACAAATGTGTGTCCAAAAAGAAAACTGAACGAACAAATGAAGAAATTAGGGGCCAAATCCACTTACCTTGTGTTGACTATACTTTTCTCGTATTGAAGGAAGGTTACTCGCAAGACCAACACTTAAGAGACGGTACAGAGCCTTTACACAGTCACATAATATCGATGGCTTGTACTGTGTGTAATGAGCAAGGGTAGAGTTCTGCTCTCAATATGCAATGAAAAACACTTGTTAGCTCATGGAGACATTTGATCTGGTACTTCCTACAAAAATATGCATAAACATCAAATAACATGGTGATGCCACCTACCCAAGGATTCTTTGTTGGCTGGAGCACGAACTTGGCCAAGAAGACGGATGAGGCAGCTATTAGTGAAGGAGGGTAAGAAAGTAAACTGTACTCCAGTAGTGATAGCTCGGCGACATAACTGGCTAGGAACTCCAGATGCAAGGGAGGATCCTGTAGAAATAAAAGTCATTAGTTCAATGATTTATAACACACAAAAACACTGCATTTTAGAAAAAACAGATTAATAGAGCAATACCTCATCGCATACTTGCGCTGCACGAACAAATCTCCTATTTTTAGCAAGGAATGTAGTTAGTTAGGTTTTTATGCAAGTAGTATAATAATCATAAATGTTAAAAGGATGGAAACAGGCAGAACCTCAAAAAGCACTTGGCGTCTAAAACCTGTTCATGTTAGTTGGAGTGACAGTAAGAAACCATTAGAATAGATGAAATAAGCAGTTGTTAGAAGTAATAAATAATATATTGCATACAGCATACCTCATCTCTGAAGTATGTATTGTCAGTAATGTAGCAGAACTCTTCTACTTGAGGTGCACATATCTCCTCGTATTTTCTACAATTTTGCAGTTTTGACCATTTCAAAATCACAATGCCAACAATGCCGCGGCAGAAAAAAGGTAAATGGAGTAAAGGACCAGCAGGATCTTACGCAGCTATAAGCATGCATGCCACACCGAGCAACTGCAGCCTTTGGCGGTTGATTTCATTGCCAGAAAGATAACGGTCAATGTAGTTAACTGTCAGGTACAATGTATCAGGAACAAGACGATATTCTTCAGCAACCTACACAAGAGATAAACGTGAATACAATGACAAGTCAAACAAGAGAGATCTTTAGGATTTTAGTTTAAGTTCAAAAGCTTACTTCCACAAGCCAATCTATCAAAATAGCCCTCATGCTGGGGTTTACATCTTTCTGGATGGTTTCCATAAAATCAGTTGACGGTCGTTTCCTCGTCTGCTAGAAAGCAAAGAAGCACCATTAACATACATATAGGAAGGGAAGGGGCAGATGCTTTAGAAAGTGTAGCCAAAACTGAAGACTTAGTCTTCAGACATATTAGACATTCATTTGAACATAGAGAATTTAGTCATGCACCAACAGAACAATTCAAAAATATATTCAGCTATTGCTCCCATCAACTCATACTAGAAAAGTGCATATGGGTCTACTCGTACATGATGAAGTAAACAAAATATGAGAGCTTGCGTATTTGGTACAAACAAGGCAGTTTTTCTAGTTCTATCCAGAAATATCTTTAGGGAATAACAAAATAAATGTTCAGTGGTTGAGTGAGCAGAAAGGCAGCAGACAAAAGAGTTCCACCTCAGCATCACGCAAGTGCATGTAGATGTCGGAAGCAAGACTAGCACACAACTGTGGATCCTCTAAATCATTGTCAACATCACAAATGGAGTCAATTTCCATTGTGGCAGGGGCATTCCAAATCCATTTATTTTCTGCATAAGAAAAAATGCCATATACAGTTACAAATCAATAAAAGTGAACAAGATACACACACAAAAAAAGACTTCCTAAATTTAAGTGAGCTAACCTTTCACATCTTTCTCCTCTGAGATATATAGCTGCTCATTTGCTCGCCGCTGCAATGAAGCGAGCATTGAGGAGTCTCCATTATCGATGTACTCAAACTCAGGGCTTTTCATAGAGTCGCAAGTCGACATTGTCTCATCCATGGAAACTAAGTCACCTGAGCATCCAGGAGACACAAAGCTACTGCAGGGTGCAATGGCGGGCACTTTAGGAGGAGGAACATATTGTTTCTGAACTGTGTTGTCATGGCGAGGTAGAACTGGAGCTGGCTTGGTGGAAGCCGATTTCACAGAAGAACCCCTAGTGGAGCTCACATTGCAAGCACTTGCCAAAGATCCCTTCCTCACGGATGCAGCTGAGGCAGTCGAATTTAACTTCTGCACGGGAATTGAAAAAACTGAATCAGTTATCTCACACCTTCAAATTCAGGTTCCCGCTAATTACGCAAGGCAACAGTACAAGAGCATATTATCAAACTGCCAAGAGAAGATTCCAAAGCGAACAAAGACAAAATATTGCCACGTTGAGAAAAACCAAAAACCTTTCTTTTGTTAATGCCGATAAATGTTGTATGAACACCATATCCCGTACAGGCCTTTGGACCACCCTGAGACAAAGAATTTAACCTTTCTTTTGTTACTAGATTTGAGGACGACCGCAAGTAATCAGTAACTACTCGTTGGAGGTCTGGTTTTTGCGAGCTATTCTGCTAATACTGCTGCATTGTTGGAGCAATCGAGCAGACAGAGAAGGCCTTTGCCATTGTTTTCTTTTTCTTTCTTTCTTTTCTTATTCTTTCTTCTTCTTCTTTTTTTTTTTGAAAAGCAGGTGCCGGGGCTTGGGTGTCACTGTACATGAGCAAGGTTCATATTGATTGCTCCATGATAACCAAGCAAAGTTGTAATTTTTGGCCTCAACAATCCTCTGCCCACCAGGAGAATCCAAGGAACGTTGCAGCAAGAGCGCAAGCACAATTTAAACATAAACAGACAGTGAACGAGTGGAAGACACGATTAAATCACATCATATCTCCTGAAATCGAACAAAATAATCAACCTTGCAAAGATCGAATCGAAGACCACATTTCCATATCTAAGAATTCCCCCAACCAAGAAACCGGATATGCCTTGAGCCATCCAAAAAGGCAAGAACAATCAAGAACCGTCAAGAAAGCGACGCCGATTCGATCCCGTGGCTTCTCTTGTACAACAATTGAGCACATCAGCCAAATCGAGGATCACCAATCAAAAAACCGAGAAAGAAAAAATAGAACTCCGGCCCAAATCCCTCTCGAACCTCTCGATCAGGGTGAGGCATACGTACCGCGATGCCCGCCGCGGCCGTGACCTTCCCGAAGCGAGCATTGAGGAGTCTCCATTATCGATGTACTCAAACTCAGGGCTTTTCATAGAGTCGCAAGTCGACATTGTCTCATCCATGGAAACTAAGTCACCTGAGCATCCAGGAGACACAAAGCTACTGCAGGGTGCAATGGCGGGCACTTTAGGAGGAGGAACATATTTTTTCTGAACTGTGTTGTCATGGCGAGGTACAACTGGAGCTGGCTTGGTGGAAGACGATTTCACAGAAGAGCCCCTAGTGGAGCTCACATTGCGAGCACTTGCCAAAGATCCCTTCCTCACGGATGCAGCTGAGGCAGTCGAATTTAACTTCTGCACGGGAATTGAAAAAACTGAATCAGTTATCTCACACCTTCAAATTCAGGTTCCCGCTAATTACGCAAGGCAACAGTACAAGAGCATATTATCAAACTGCCAAGAGAAGATTCCAAAGCGAACAAAGACAAAATATTGCCACGTTGGGAAAACCAAAAACCTTTCTTTTGTTAATGCCGATAAATGTTGTATGAAGACCATATCCCGTACAGGCCTTTGGACCACCTTGAGACCAAGAATTTAACTCCCCCTATGACTTGCTTTACTAGTTCGCAGACTGAGATTTGAGGACGGCAGCAAGTAATCAGTAACTACTCGTTGGAGGTCTGGTTTTTGCGAGCTATTCTGCTAATACTGCTGCATTGTTGGAGCAATCGAGCAGACAGAGAAGGCCTTTGCCATTGTTTTCTTTTTCTTTCTTTCTTTTCTTATTCTTTCTTCTTCTTCTTTTTTTTTTTGAAAAGCAGGTGCCGGGGCTTGGGTGTCACTGTACATGAGCAAGGTTCATATTGATTGCTCCATGATAACCAAGCAAAGTTGTAATTTTTGGCCTCAACAATCCTCTGCCCACCAGGAGAATCCAAGGAACGTTGCAGCAAGAGCGCAAGCACAATTTAAACATAAACAGACAGTGAACGAGTGGAAGACACGATTAAATCACATCATATCTCCTGAAATCGAACAAAATAATCAACCTTGCAAAGATCGAATCGAAGACCACATTTCCATATCTAAGAATTCCCCCAACCAAGAAACCGGATATGCCTTGAGCCATCCAAAAAGGCAAGAACAATCAAGAACCGTCAAGAAAGCGACGCCGATTCGATCCCGTGGCTTCTCTTGTACAACAATTGAGCACATCAGCCAAATCGAGGATCACCAATCAAAAAACCGAGAAAGAAAAAATAGAACTCCGGCCCAAATCCCTCTCGAACCTCTCGATCAGGGTGAGGCATACGTACCGCGATGCCCGCCGCGGCCGTGACCTTCCCGTTGCCGGAGGCCCTGCCACCTGCCGGGGCGACGTTGGTAATGTTTCCGAGCGCGACACGCTTCTTGGCCTGCGCGGCGGCCGCCTTGGGTCCCGCCGCGATCTCCTGCACCGCGGGGCGCTTCGCGGTCGCGGCGGCTGAGGACGAGCGGCGAGAGGCGACGGTCGACATCGTCGCGGCCTGGGATTTCCTTTCTCTCTCTGGATAGGGCTTGAGGGCGGTGGAGAGGAATGCCTGGGTCCCGACAGCGACGAGCAGGGGAAGAGGGGAGGGAGGGCCGGAGGGGAGAAGAAGAGGAGGGCAGGGGAAGAGTAACGGCTCGGAATATTTTACTAAAAGACCCCTGAATTTAGATTGTTTCCTATTATGACAGGGTCATTAGGACCTTGATGAGGACAGTTAATTCACAGTCTGTCGTGCAGATTTGAAATTTAAAGCGCTTTGCATCCTGGGTTGACGTTGGTACGGCTGTTGGAAGTCAATATTTTATTTGCACGCATGTTTCGAATTCGAATATCGTCCATGATTCTTGCCCTCCCTCAAATTTCGTTCACCACGGATTCGAGCTAAAGACATATGGAGTAGTCGAAATATTTGCTTAAATAAAAATGAAAACATTTAGAAAGAATTGTGAACGATTTTGAAGGTCTAGACAGCAGTATAGTGCATTAGCTTTCTACAAGAGAAAAAAAATCTTGTTAGGACAAAAGTTTTTGTGAAATTCTATGTGTGTTCACAAACTTTTTATTTATTTTATTGGATAAATGAGTGTTCGCAAACATTTGTTTGTTGTAGGATTCAAATCCTATAGGAAAGTTTCCTATGAGACCCTTTGGAACAAAGGATTGTGCTCTTACAAATCCTATAAAATTCCTATGGAATGCCTTCCTCCATAGCAATTTTGGAGGAATTCTAGCAAGAGGTCCAACCTTTTGGAAAGTTTCCTTTGAGTGTATCTCTCTCTTCTAATTCCTGTGTTTTTCCTGCGTTGCATCCAAACGCTCTACAGGAAGTTTTCCTGTGTTTTCAATTTCTGCAGGATTGGACTTGACAGCTAACTCCAATCCTACGTTTTTCCTATTCCTACGTTTTTACAATCCTACGTTCCAAAGGGGGTCTGAATGTGCATGCGGTGGGGCTCCTTTTTGTCACGTTGCAACTTGAAAAGGGAGGGGCAAGAGGCGATTAATCAAATTGTTAATGTGCTCCTTGTTTTGCATGACGTGGAATAAGCATACGTTCCCATGAAGCGCTGTAGAGGAAGTAAAACGATATCTTTTCATCTCCCAACACGGTCGCGTTCTCTGCCAACCAGCACGTCCACGTCAGCGGCACTTTTCTACACTCCTGCGCCCCCAGCCGTAGCTGCAGAAAAATAACTGTGAACACTATAGCGGCTGTAAAAACACTATAGCAGCTGCAAAAAAATAACTGAAATATTGTAGCTGCTGCAAAACAGCGAAGCGAACAGGCAAACTGTTGGATGGCAGTACAATCTAGCTGCACAACGTTCGATTCGAAGTGGAGCTATCGTGCAGCCGTGCTGCTTTGGGCTCTAGAGTTTTCCTCGTCTCTTCTTGCCCCGCTCACACCCTGCTTCGCTTCCAATGCAGCGTCGCACCAAGTCAAGGGAGAAAGGCTTCTTTTTATTTCTAGAGTCTTCCTCGTCACAGGCCGGCTTTGCCGGTGCAGTCTCTCATCCACCTCTTCTAGCTGTACCAAACCAGGAGAAATTGCCTCAAAAAAAAAAAAAAAAACAGGAGAAACAACGGTATAGTCCGCAACCACGACTGCCATGGGAACAACACATGTGGCTAGCTACGATATTCGTAGCTCTTCTGCCACACAGGCATCTATCTCTGCCGTCGAGCCAAACCACCTCTCGCACGTTGGCCTCTTCTACATTAAGCCAAATCAGATCACCTTCGCATTACGCGCTCCCGCCTGAGCCATTTCCCTTCTTAGCGCGACCGTGCCATTGCCCATTGCCCTTGCTCTGCCTTCTTCATCCGGCACATTAGTGGCCTCCTCTACCACCATCTCCCTTTCTCTGCCTTCCCGTCCAGATGATGCTCTTGTTTCAGTCTTAGGCAAATATTATGGGTGTCGGAGAAATTAAACAAGCATTAACAACTTCGAAGATGCTAGAGAATTACCTCAAAGAAAAAAGATGCCAGAGAATTGGAAGAACAAACACCTCTCTCAAACGTGGATCGTCCAAACAAGTTTTTGGGCGTCGTGACACGGCCTCGTTAGAAATAAGCCAACGATTGCCCGCATGAATGGTTATTTCATACCAGATACAAAAACAAAAAGCATGCAAAGTTTCAAATATTTGTTCTGTAATTCTAAAGCATCATCTTTGTATTCAGAACAATACCGTGATATCCAAAGCAGGATGACGACTTCACTACTGCCACCAGGAAAACAAAATACCATGCCTGATGTTAAAATTTTCGTACATTTTGCTGATTACTTTTCATCCAAATACATTTAAAGTGATCTGAAATAATTCAACTTAGATTTCGAGCTCGGGATTGAGTATAGATTTTAGAGAGTAATGATGTTTCCATGGCAAGTTAAGAGTATTGCACTGCAGGCAGAGCAATCTTGCTTGCAGGAGAAGCGCCGTATTTTTCGTCCAAATACTTGCATACAGGAGCGTCATATTTGCAATTAAAAATACCATGACACTTGCTAAAGTATTCCTGAAACTAAAATGGTTCACGCACACACATGCTTTCATTCTATTTTATACCAGGGTACAAATTTTGCATTGGATTTACATTATGTAGAATTATAGAACATGATTATTAAGATCGGTTTGGGCAACATTGGTGTCAAAACTTTCAAATTGTCGTGATGATAGTTTGATAACTTTTAAGAATCTCCAGATTGAATATTGTTGTCTATTTGTATGTACCTTCAATCACATAATGACTAAATTTTTTCTGACTGCTTAACTATATAATTACCATACTTTGTGTACAACAAAAACGCAATGTTGTTCGGTGAAACATTTTTAATTAAAATCTGTCACATCATTAAATGTTACTGAAATGATGAGCGCAATAAAGATGGGGCAGGGGCGTGCCAAATGGCGCACTACTTTTCTAGTCGTTGTTTTAATTTTTGTCATCCTTTTTAGTATATTATTGCATTCAACTCCTCCTATTAATATTTTGGCGTTTTGCCTTTCCATGATGTTGGAAAGATCTAGCGACATTATGACTTGTAAACTACTTTGGATTTTGGCCGATATTAATATGAACGATGAAATATGCGATGCACGAATGTTTCATATGAATCTTAGATGTACTCTTAACCTTATGGTGTTGTTTAAGCATGCATTACTCGATTGTTACTATTAATTTATGTTGAGGCTCCAATGCAAATCCAGACAAAAGCCATTGAAGTGATTATCCATATGAGGAAGGCAGTAGCAATAATCAACGTCCATAAGCATTATTTTCATATACACAAAACAAACGAAGATTTTGTCAAACGAATAATCGAGGCACAGAACACCAAGCCGGTGGAGCCATTGTTCCGAACTGTTCCGAACGAGTATGCCAGTAACTCAATGCATCACAATTGATGGTTCACAGCAGTACCACTTCAGTTGCCCTAAAAAAAAAAGCAGTACCACTTTAGTTGCGCAGGGTAATGTGTCGGCGAGAACATGTCCCCTCTCTAAAACTCAGCATCACAACCAAGGTTTCAAATCTCGTGGGAGGGTTCAAAACCGCAAGGCCACGGTTTGGCGGTTTTCGTGAAAACCGCGGAAAAAACCGTACAAATGTGAAATTTGAATTTGAAATCAAAAATCGCACGATTTTTACGAAAACCGTGAGAAACCGCGCGAAAACCGTGAGGAAACCACGGTTTTCATGAAGAAAGCGCGGTGAAAGAAAAAAAAAGAAAAAAGATTAAAACCAACGCAGTCACAAAAAGAAAAAAAATAGCGCATCAATGTGTTGTGGCCCGTGGGCCTCCTAGGCCTCGTCTCCAACAGCCGTGTCGTTCCCAGCCCTAGCCGCCTCGAGCTCGACCTTTCCGTCACCGCTGGAGGTCAACCTCGCCGTGGCCACATCGGGTCTTCGGCCGCGGAAAAACAGCCGCGCGGGCGACAGATCCGGCCATCCCAGCCACGGAAAGCCTCTCCGACTGCCAGCCTCCACAGGAAGAAGATAAGTTCCTTTTTTTTCTTTTTCCCTCTTTTCTTCCATCATTTTTTTAGCCGGCCAAACTTGTGATTTTTTGTGTTCTTGTTTCACAAATGGTCCTCATTTGTGAAGTACTATCTGTAGTATTTTTGGTTTTAAATTTTGTCAAATTTTCAAAATAAATATCAAAATTTGTGAAAACGCACAAACCACTCCACCGCGTTTTCAACAAAAACCGCGGTTTTTGTGCGGTTTCTCACGGTTTTCGTGCGGTTTCTCGCGATTTTGCAATCCCTGATCACAACCATGTTGCTGTTCCAACGGAAGGAGCTGAACTGAAGGAGGGAAACAACCCTGTTTGAAATCGTACAAAAGCCGGTCCCATCCGTCCGCGTCGGCCGCGCGACGGCGTAGCCAGTCCGCACTGGGGAGCGTGCCAGGGTCCACGCGTCAGCGCTGTCCCCTGTATTTGAAATCGAATCGCCTGCGTTCGATCCTGCAAAAATTGTTTACCGGGTGGTGAGCCACAACGGGCACACCACGTCACCACCTGCGCGCGCGCGGCTCCTGGGCTCCGGGCTGGTGGAGCGGTGACAAGGCCATGGGGCGGTGAGCGGAAGCTTGCGCTCTTTTAAATTGTTTTGAACTGATGAGTTGACGATCTCGGAGGGTGCGATTAGCTGGAGCTAGAGGAACGTTGGAAAGCAGGTGGGCCCCGCCCCACTCTATCTCTGCGCGCCTGCTACGTGGACCTGCCGGAAATGTTTGGTTTTTAGCTCGTGCGCGCAGGAAACGGCTGCACTTGCAATTCAAAACTGGTGCCCAAGTTTGTTGGGTCCAAGTCTCCATCAAGAGCTAGAATATACTCCCTCCGTCCCAAAATAGTTGTCACTAGACGTCATGTTTGACCATTCGTCTTATTCAAAAAAATTATTTAAATATAAAAATAAATATGTCATGATTAAAATATATTTAATAATAAAACAAATTATAAAAAAATAAATAAGATTTGCGTAAAAAATTTGAATAAGACGAGCGGTCAAAAAAGTCAAAGCGACAACTATTTTGGGACAGAGGTAGTATTTCCACCTTCGAAAATGGAAGTTTGGGGAAGTTCGTTGTATGAGGTCTAAAATTTAGAGAGATCAAATCAAAGAGAATCTTGTCATTTAAGAGTATTCAATAAAATCTAATTACAAAAGTAATTTTAGACTCTTGGTCAAATTCACGAGACGAATCTAACGATGGTAATTAAGCTGCGATTAGTCGATGGTTAAAGTAGCAGTATTGTAACATTACTGTAGCAAAACATAAATTAATTAGGTTCATTAGAATCATTTCGTAAATTTACGTCCATCTAAGAAAAGGTTTTTTAATTAGACTTCATAATACTCCTAAATAACAAGATTTTTTTTGATGTGACATGTCTAAAATTTAGAGGGGATGCAACCAACGCACCCGAACGTATTGGTCGGTCAGGAGTACAAAGACCAAAACATAGGGAAAAGAAATGCCCAAAGCACGAACGTATCTATAATCTATAATATCTATATAGTTCATACCCACTATTAACAATAAGTACCTCTAAAGCTCGATCAGAGAACTTCAGCCATCAGATCATCGCTCTCCTCACAAATCAGACCGTCACCTTCGAACCAAGAGAGAAGACAATAATAACAGTAATCAAGGCACCATTTTGATTACTGGAACTAATGATAGTAATCGCCCAGCAATCACTTCCCCGTATAACCTTCTTCATGCTCTGACTCATGTCATATATTCTCCACTAAAGACACTATAACTTCAGTCATCCTATTTACCATCCACTAACGGCATTTAATCACACCCCTATATAAAAGGACGGAGCACCATCAGCAAGGGCTAAGCTGTGAAACCAGTCAACATATGAGCTGCTATCTGTTCCAATCTCTACTCTCCTGATCCGGTGCATGATGCTGTCCCTTGAAACTGCATCTGCTCTTCGATGAACGATGTGGGAGAGTAGAGCTACACTGCATGTCCACAATGTATCGTCCGCCAGTGTAACTCATCTTAGTATGCACGCACTCATATACTTCATCAAACAAGGCATGAAGAATGTAGGATTCACTACACGTGCATTTCTTTTCATTTTTTCTCCTATATTTTGATCCTCCTGTCATCTTTGAGGTCTTTTATAGGAGTATTTGCTTTCCGGCTACAAATACATTTATTTTTTAGTTCCTCTTAGTTAGTGTAGACCTTCTGTATTCTTTTAGGCATCTCGAGAAGGCATTGTAGACTATACATTAGTCCAGCGCTACAAAGATCCCTGGATCTTAATTAGAGGATGATAAATGGTTTTTTGGAACTATATGATAACCCACTTTGTTATCTTGGAGGAGATCTTCTTTCACATTAGTTTTAGTGTATTCATAATTTCAAATAAAAATTCCATTCAATTTGTTGTACAATATATTCTTTAGAAATCCCGCAGCAACGTGTGAGGTGTCATCTAGTTGCTATAAGTGTTAGAAACCATACGGATTATAAAGCCAATGACACAGAAAACAGTGGAATAATAGCTTACGCGGCGATGTGGCGTCCAGTAGTGCTAACTGATGCGCATCATGTGTCCGTCACTTTCCTTGCTACGCCCAAATCGTGGGGCGATCGATTCGCTCTCTAAGTTCAGAATTCATGTAATCAACTTTTCAGGAAAGGAAGGGAAGAAAATAGGAGGAGGCGAATAGTTTACCATCCTGAACTTTAGCCTCGGTTAGATTTTCGGCTTTGAACTATGAAACTTTTGCTTTACAAAGTGAACTAACTGAGATTATAATCCACCTGTACAATTCCTGCATACTGCTTCGGTGCTTCCGCAGCTTCCTTCAAGAAATTTTAGCGCCTGCAGCATCGAGACCTTTTTTTTTTATTGAGTTGAGCATCGAGACATTGGTCGTGTTGATGTGCGCGTGGGGCGTGCCGGCTGTTTATTCATCGAGGACATTGTGCTTTTTTTTTTTAGAATTATCGAGGACATTGTGCTGGCCTAGGCACAATGCGCAGCTGGACAAAGGCCCATGTTGTACTGTCCGCACTGATGGATCAAAACAGCCTTGTGCTGCTGTGGCTCGTAATGATTTCAGGAGCATGGGCCAAAATTGGTGGCCTTGCAGAAACGCACGAAATAGAACACTGCAGGATTGATGGACCCTTACGGCCCGAAATGGAGAAGAGTCTCTCTGTTGCTCGTTTCGGCCTCCTCGAGTTGCAGAACGGCTGGGCCAAATGCACGACACGAACTGTTGACGGCTTGATTCTACCGATGAGTAGTGCTTATTAATGCAGGTGTTCATCAGTACTCAGGCGAAAGGAGTCAGGAAAGATCTGCAGAAAAAAAAAATGGAGTCAGGAAAGGCTGATGATGCTGTCCCCACAGGACGAATGTCGGGGTTCTTTCAAAAGATGTTACCTGCAATCTGGAGTAAAATTGAACTGATTTTTGTTTCGAACTGAAAAGAGATATTCCACAGAAATGTATGCTGGATTATCCCTGATCGTTGGCATGACGAGTGAGTCAAAAATAAGGGAATCGAGAGCAACTTCTCCAATGCCATCATCAGTTTCCATATCTGCTGCTCTCCTATCCTAGCCCTGCTGTATCCTGTTAGCAGTGCTAGTCTGGGTTGGTTGACTCTGAATGCTTGTGTCCTACTCCTCTCTTAACTCTGAACTGAACATTTTCTGGCATGTGTTGGTTAACCCATCAATGTCCCGTAGCTTGTTACATCTCGCTCTCTTAAGCCCCTCAACCTGCGCGTCAAGCTCCGCGGCACGGTGATGATATCGCCCGAGCTAGCTAATTGCGGCGCATTTATCCGGTCGATCGCCTGGCCCATATTTCAGCCAGCCAGCCATCGGCCACCAGAATTAGAAGGAACTGGATCTTGTCCTACCACCACCGTTAGGTCCGTTTGCCAAAGATTCAGCGCGGAGATCTCGCCTTGAAAGCTGATGGTGATCGCCGCTGGGAACGAATTATCTATGCTTTGCCTGGACGTCCGGCTAAATCTCATTGAATCGAATTGAATTGGATGGAAGCGGCCGGGAGGCGATCGATCGATCGAGCCGGGCCCACACGCGAGATCAAGGTGACCCATCAGCCGGATATGCGTAGGCCAGGAACTCTGGACTCGGCAACAAACCGGATGGACCCGGCACGGCGACGGACGGGTACGTCCCGGCCGGGCCATGACGGGAGGACCACCCTACTGTTTGTTTTCACTGTTCCTCGTGTGATAAACTGTCAATTGTTACCACTGTTCCTCGTGTGTTCGGTCGTTTAGTGAGTTCCCTGCTTTGCGATGATGATGTGATCACACACACACCCTCTTCTTTTCTTCCTGATTCTTTTTCTGATGCCTCGGTTATCTCCTCTGAAATAGTATACAATTTCTGAATATAAGCAAATATCATCGTGTCTCTGTATGCACACTTCAAAGCATAGCAGAGTAGGAGTAGTATGTTTGGTAAAGACTGACGATCGGGTAACGAATATGCTGTCGGCCATATATACTCGGCCTGTCTGTATCGATCCATCATCGGAAATCCCCGCGGCTAGTGCTTATCCGGACCTGAAACGGGAGGAAAGATTTGCCACTTCTTGTTGGTCCTAGGAAGGATGAACGCGGCCGATCGAGCTCTCACATCGATCCTCTGGGGAAGCTGCGGCGGAGGCCGGTTCGCCGATCGTGGTCCGCGCCACGCGGCGACGGCGACGGCGGGCGTCCGACCGAACGGCAGCGACGGGCTCGCTTGGCGCTCTCTGCTCATCGGGTCGGGATTGGCCCCCGGCCCACGAGGCCGCCGTGGCCCGCAGGCATAACTCGCGTCTCGTGTTGGCAATTCCAAGTGGGGCTACGTGTCGCTTCTCCAGGCATGACATGTCATCAATCATTGTATTTTTTGTTGATTAAATCAAATGACGTGGCGCACTCCTCGGAGTGCCGTAGCTGTTGTGGTACAGTAACACTGAGGTGAAATACTGACCATGGTTTCATGTGTATTTGACACCATGGACAGGAACAACTAATTCAGCTATTTATTATTCTTATTATAGCAGGAAAGTAAAAATAAGGTGTCATGCCAACATTTTAGATGATGTGACAAGGAATTAATAAGGAGAGAGAAGAGAATGGTTTCATCTAAATGAAAAATGTGTACATTGTTTCCAACACAGCTTGTGTGTCTTGCATGTGTTCTAAGAAGAACAACAAAAACAAATCCGTGCATTCTCTGGGGTATTTCGTTCTTCAAACAAATGTCTTAGCAGCTTTGGAAACAACAAAATGATACTTGTCAATGGACTAGCCTATTATGTAGCTTATTTTTTTAATAGGAAGAAGTCCGTTTTACTACCTCAAGTATTTGTGTTTCATTTAGATGAAACCATTCTTCTTCTTCTTTTTTAATAAAGATTTGAAAAAAAAATTATCAATATCCTTATTTTGCATCTTTGTTTTAGACAACAGTACAATTACCTAATCCTCTAGAGATATGGAGACCGGGATATGACAAAGATTGGCCAACCGGGAAAAAAATGTGTGCTTATCGCCTTATCCATCCTCTATTTATTACCTTTCACGACCTCAGGATACTCCTAGGTTGGATTATTACCTTTCACGAGCTAATCAAAAGTTGAAATTTTGATCTATATAGTCCATTTTACTCCCCTTATAACCCCTTAAAATCTTCTTTGGTTTACTTAACCCCTTGAGTTGCAAAACCGGATCAATTAACACCTTTTGGGACTAAAAAACCAGATCCACTTATTTACATGTCTTCACATAAAGGGCCGCATCTGGATAAACCCCTAAGGTCTTCACATATTTAAAGCAAATCTGGTTTTGTTAGTCTCAAAAAGTGTTAATTGTTCTGGTTTTACAAATCAAAGGGTTAAGTAAATCGAAGTCAATTTTAGAGGGTTATCCGGACCAAGAGCTTATTTGGGGAGTAAGTGGACTTTTTCCTGACTAAAATAGCTAGACAGCTTGACATATGATGAAGTATATATACACATTACAAACTATAAAAGTGCTGCAAAATACTTTTATAGTTTGTGACAAGGAATTAATAAGGAGAGAGAAGAGAATGGTTTCATCTAAATTTCTAGTGCATTTTCTGACCAACCTGCAGACATGTACATCTCCCTCAACACACATGTACATCAAGCATGGACCAGCAGCGTATATGTATGTTACGAGTATCAAGTTGCAACATGCAAAAAGACGGAGCTGATCCATGGAAATCGTGCGGTCCCCGATCATTTTGTGACCACCAGAGTACAAAACAACACTTGTACGAACTAGATAGATCACGCACACGAAATGCACCGAGCAGTCAATATTAGAGAGACGTCATCCCTAGAGACCCAGGTTAAACTCTGGGAGGAACTGAATGCAGCTAGTAGCTAGTTACACTCAGCAGCAGGTTAATTACTCTCTGATTCGAGCTGCTCGTCTTTTTCACACCCAAAAAAACTGTTCAAAATACAGCTATATCATCCTGCTTTGGAGAGACTGCAAACTAGAAGTCAATTGAGATACTCTTTCTGATGTTTGCAGTATCCTCTTCTTCAGTATATACACATTACAAACTATAAAAGTGCTGCAAAATACTTTGCATATCCTCTTTCTGTAACTGCATCTGCACTTGCACTGCACGCCCAGCCAGCTCTCATGCGCCACTTTTACTGCACACACATATCAGTACCCTTTTTTTATTTGGTGCCCCAAGGCTGCGCCACAAACTCTTGAATATTCTCCAAATTTGTCGTCTACTGTTTGCAAGCATATAAGGGCGCACATAAAAAATCCTAGCTGCAGAGATTTCTGTGTGCGTCGATCTTGTTGGGGGGGGGGGGGGGGGGGGAGGGTTTTTTTTGGGGC
>LAPY01001048.1:130740-142744 GCA_000970635.1 Eragrostis tef | reverse complement strand
AAAACGTGCTTTCTGCAATAAACCCTATAGCCTTTCTTGCCTTGCCTTCATGTCATCTTTTCCCCCACTTGCTGAGTACTCTATGTACTCACGGCTATCCCCCACCATATCATTCAGCTACAGGAGAAGAAGGGGAGTATCCTCAGGACGATGGAGCGGAGTACTAGGCGTGCGGTTCACCGGTCGATTGCCTGTGGAGACTTGAAGTCTTGGAGTCATGGAGTCTTGGGCGCTTTCGCTATCTATTTACATTCCGCTGCAGTATTTGTAATTTTCCTTTTAGACCCAAGGGTCCTTTTGTAATAACAATACTTTGTAATAATTCGGATATGGATGTACTTTGTTTACCATTTATGACATCACTGCTTGTGTGGAACTTGATCCTGGCACACAAGTGGAAATCTGTTTTGCCTTTACAAAACAGGTGTGACACTCATCTACTTACGCACGAAAATTCTACCTCTATGAGCATCTAAACAGTAATATTTGACATCCATTGCCCCATTTTCATTTTCGCTAAGTGTTGTGACCATACGTGTTCAAAACTCCATCTAATGAAATAAACCAACTTTGTTGTTCATAGCTCAATTTTCGCCAGCAATAATACTTGTACAAGGCGTACAATTTGATACATTTCATATTTAACATCATATGTTCAAGCGTCTTTTTTTAGATAAAAGGGCCTTCTCTCGGTTTTCACTAAAAAAACATATTTCTTACATGCCGACAAAACAAAAGTGAAAATCCAACTACCAGAGATATGGCCCCTCCCACCCTACCTCAGCCCTTTTTACAAACAGGTTTTTCTGGTGGCTGCAGCCTGATTTCGTAACAAGAAGCCAAATTATACCATCTCGTAACACACTACCGACTGAATAAAAGCACATACTCCAACTATACTACAAACTCTTCAGTCTTCTTCTCAACGGTACCCAGTTTTTTGCCAACACACTGAAATCGGCCGCCACCTTCCTCAAGCGCTTTGCCTCTTCTCGCATCTTACTTCTTTCCTCGCCTCCCTGCAACAACGACCAATAATCCAACCATGAGTAGATCATTTAAATGACAGAATTTGGGTCAGTAATTAACTGATGCGGAAACAAGTTGTATTCCTACACTTCCATTCCATAGCGACCAACACACTGCTGCTACACCTATGATTACTCTATCCCTATTCTGTTTACTAACACCATTCAGCCAGTCAGTTGTCATATCTTGTGCACATTTCGAGATGCCCTTCAAATCAAAGGTCCATACCACAATGCCCCAGACGTACTTAGCTAAGGGACAAGAAAATAGCAGATGATCAGGAGTCTCTTTCACCTCACAAAACATGCAACTGTTGTCACCTTTCCATCCCTTTTTTTTCCATGTTATCTTTAGTCAGGATTCTATTTTTCAATAGCAACCATAAGAAAATTTTGATTTTAAATGGAAGTTTGATCTGCCAAATAAATTTATGAGAAAGTGCAATTGATTCACTTTCTGAGCCAAATAGAAAGACTTTACACTAAACTACCCATTGCCATGCAAAGTCCACACACTTGTATCCTGGCAATATCTCAAAACTATATCATCACACATGTCTTTGATGGACTGCCATTGCTCTGCAGTCTCTCCTAAACTTAATGTTATGCCACTCATTATTCAACACCTTTGCTACAGTAATGTTGTGCTGAAAAGTGAGGTTATACAGTCTTGGAAAACTAACTGACAGAGGGGCATCCCCAATCCGTTTACAGAACTTAGCGAAATCCTCTCGGACTTCCATCAGCCCCTGCCAAAAGTGAGAATTGTTGAGACGATTTGGATTGGAAGAGTACCATCTTACTAGATTACGCGACATTTTTCGCCTGGCACGATCGATTCACTATTAATTAGCCACCAGACGCTTAGCAGAAGCCCCTCCAAGCGATCATGAGCTTGGACGGGGTTGGAACACGTTGCTGTCCACCATGGCCTTGGAACACGTCGCGCATGGTCAGCTGGCACCTATCGTCCTGCGGCGGCGGCGATGTGCTAGCGCCGCCATGGACGGGGAGCAGACAGCCGCTGATGCCCTGCTGTAGCGCACGGCGCCTGTGCGGGGTCGCGCGCGGTAGTTGTCGGTGCCCTGCTGATGCCGCCGTTGGACGTGAGCAGCGGCGCTTGGGGCTCTGCATTGTCGGTTGCCCGGGATACCATGGTTTCCTGTCCTCAAAGACCAGCCATATTTGTGCGGTGCGTCTGCGTCGGAGGTTGACGCAGTTGGATGATGCAGCTACCAGCTAGGCCTCGCCTCGCCCCTAGCCGCCAACATTCGAATTTGCTTCGTCTCTCTCTTCAATATCTTGTCTTACTCCCGGTGATATCCTGTTGATTACAGCGAGATCCAGAAGGCTGGGCTCTAGTGCATCTTCAGTCAGGTTTTGCAGCGACGGTAATCCTGGTAGAGAAGTGGCCGAATACCTTGGCTATCTACTTTCTGGGAAACCATATATACGGCTCCCAAAAAGTTTGTAAGTTGTGTCTGGGCAGAAGCATTATTGCTGCTTTACCTTCGGATCCGACAAACCACACACAATCTTGCTGTGCTAGCTGCGGACCAGAGCAACCACAGGAATCTCAGCGCCGTAGTATCAATATCAAATGCATGTATCGTGCGCTCTCTATATGGCACAGTGGCACCAGGTCGAGAGTGTTTTAATTTCCGGATGCCGCTCATTCCAGAATCTCGGAGTTCAGCGCGGTCGTGTGTCTGAAGCAGGCCCAACTACTTTGTCACTTGTTCACCTCGATCTGATCGCACAACCGCCGCTATACATTACCATGATGTATATATAACTCTGACCAGAGAGTAACACTAACCACTATTTCTAGAGCTAACTTATGCCATTATACCACATACCCACTCTCATTCTTTATTACACAGCCGCGCCCACTTTCTGATCTCTTCGTACTCACCCCTCCAGCTCGTGTTACCATTTACATCCTCCTTAATCTCTTACATTTTGCGCCTAGTTAATCTTTCCGTTCGGTCTCACCAGGGTGTCCATAATCTGTGCTAGTCGCCACAGTTTGCTGGAAAAAGATTTACATGTTTTGTGTCAATGCTTGCTTTGCCGCTTTTGCCTCTTAGCAACCATCGTTTCAGTGGTTGCTCTAGACCAGAGAACCTGCATGAGTTATAGTGACTCAGCGCCGAAGTATCAAAATTCGAAAGCATGCAGGGAGCACTCGCTTGGTGGCAGCGGCACCAAGTCGATGATGTTTTCCGGATGCCTCTCATTCCAAAGCCCAAAGCCGTGCGGTCGCCTGTACGTACATGATGCAGGCTTGAGTGCTTTTGTCGTCTGCTCCCCTCAGGCCGCCCGTCACTGTTTGCAACTAAACTCTGTTCGTGCCACCAACATCAGAGCTAGTGCCATATTGTCAAGTGTAGATATAACTATGATCAGTAACCACTATTTCTTGATAGATAACTTATGCCATCATATATATCATGTCATATCCACCTGTTATTTATAAAACAGCGATCCACTCTCTACTAACTTCGTACACACCGTCTCACTGGAACTCTTATCACTTAGTTGTCTTTATTAGATTCTTCACGTGTAAATGTACTTACTGACCCATTCGGTTCTAACCAACATCTCCTTGCGCACTATCGGATATGGTTATATTCACAGGCTTATAGTCTTCTCATATCTTTGAGCCATATTTTATTATGCTTCACGTTAAACTACAGTGTGACCGCTAGTACCTACAAATCCTATATTCTTAGATAAAAGAAATGAATATGACCTTTTGCATCAAAGATGCATACAGCCCACATAGTTGACATTATTACAAAGTTTTTTTATGATAGAGAACTCTATATACAACAAATTATCCTAGTACACATCCATACCGAGCTCCTGCAATTAAATATTTCCACCGTTTTTGTATCATTGAAATTGAATCCGTAAGTTAGATTCCATTTCCTTTGAACTGTGACTTATGTATGAGGAATGACTTGCGGAACGAAACATCTGCACATTGGTTTGCTAGGAACAGGAGGCGTCTAGAAAACCAGTCAAACTACCATGCTGGCAAGTTAGTTCAGTTCCGCAGCTCATCATTTAGCCTTCGGGTCCTTCTCCCATAGCTCTGCCACCGTTGACTGTGAGAAGTTCGGACTGTGGAGATACTCGTCGTCATGGGTAACATGATCCCTAAAGTTAGATGCGGCGTGGTAGAATGCTCCAATGTAAACAAATGTGCATGTACACCTTTAGGTGTTACCAGTGGAGACATGTTCGTGATGAAAGTATGAAACATTCCTGAGGTGCAAGTCTCAGGGCTAATTAGGAAAGAAATTCTCTGCATGCCTGCCGCATGCTGAATCCTGTGCGGCGCACCAATCGCTGCCGCGTGTCAGCCTATATCGATCTCCACCGCATAGGGAACCAAGCCAACCTGAGCGTCAGACTCCCACCGGTCGAAGCAAATCGAGCCGAGCTACCCGACGAGCCGACGCACAACCGCGAGCCTGGAGGAAAGAAAACTATGGCCCGATGAAAGCAGAAGCCAGCGGCGAGATCGCGCCGTCAGCTGTGTTGCCTGCGGGCGTCACCATGGCCGTCGTCGAGGTCATTGCCTCAACAGCAGCCGTCGCCACAGTTTAATTTCGTTTTTGCTTTGACATAGGGATCCTTTGATGCATTGCCGCAAGTGTTTGTCTTGCAACACCAGACTCAGAAGCAAACATTTTATTTTTAGATAAAGAAAGCTTTTATTTCGAGATGAAATAATGTTCTGGCCTCTACACAACGAGGTACATTTGGCCATTATAAATTACATCATGATGAGCCGACACGGCCTTTAAAACACCTTAAAAAAAGAAACTAACAACATCTAACTCAACACCTCAACAACTTGCGGCAATGAACGATCGAGGCAATGCATCGAACAGGTTATATGCAATGAAGAACACTTTGAAGGACAAAGAGAAAGACGTCAGGTGGAAGAGGCAAGGTCAAGGAGCCTTCATTCCGCACAGCACCGGAACATGCGCGTACTTTACAAGTCCCCCCAACCGCTGCTACGTCGACGAGGCAGCACGGAGCCATGGAGGAGATGTTGCAGCAAGAAGGAGCACCACCGTCGCAACCCAGTCGGGGACGAAGTCGTGATGCCGGCTCAATTTTTCTTACGGACAAAACGGCTTGATCTGGTTCTTGGTCGAGTATGATTCTGGGGACTATGCTAACGGAGGAAAGTTTATTAATAAGAACTTCATCGCTTTAGGGAACCACGAGAAAAGCTGCAGGATTCAGAAATATGTACAACGTTTCAAAGAGGCTTATAAGTAGTGGGTTTTTATCAGCCAGCTGCCCACTATGGCTACTCACCTCACATTGCTTCAACTTGTGCTTGTTTTTTTGTGATGGATTGAGATCATTTATGTGCTCCTTAGCTAGTGAGGAGTTTTAAGGTTCAAAATAATGGCCATTAGTTTCTCAAAACTAATGGCCGTCTGTATCCATGTCACCGGGCCATGTGTATATTAGCTGGAAGGAGGATCACGATATGCTGTCTCACCAAGAATTCTTCAGTCCACTCAGAAGGGGCTACTTCTGATTGGACCTAATAATGCCATGGAGACAATGAGATGAGCTATAAGAGTGGAAAACTTGCTCAAAACGTTTGATATCAATGAACAAACTCTCCTTCTCAAACCTCCCCACCGGACTCTCCTTCTCATATCTCTCCGGTTTCCTGCTGATTCTTCCAGGGATTCTTTGTTCTTTCCAGTCTATACACTTGAGTCATCTGCTCCCTGCTACTATAAAAGTCATTGACAAGGACACTATGCCCCGGAACGGGAGGCATCTGGGAAGAAGCTAAGAGCAGCGTTTGTTCTCTTAGGCCTACGATCAACAGCTGGTCAGCTGAGAGATGCCACTCCTCAAGAAATCATAATATAATAACTGCTTCAGTGGCGGGTGCTTCAGTGAACAAATGATGGCAAAACAGAGAAGAGATAAGGTTCTAGAGAAAAGAGCTGCTTTAAGATCCATGCTACTTTTGAAAAGGGATCCATTGAAGTGGTTCTCTTATTATCTAGTTAAATGAAGATATAATTTCCACCGGTATCATGGTCTAATGTAAAATTCAAACTTGGAGACATGAAAGCTAAGTTACACCAAGAGTAATCATTGCCTTACCAAGACGATCCATCACGTAACGAAAGAGAAAAATTCTCAAACCAAAGTGTCAGAACCTTGCTACGATTGAGAGATCGTGTCAATAGGGAGTGAGTGAAAATTCACACAAAAAATTATTGATTAGCTATTTACAAAAATGATGAATTATGAGCAAATGCGATACAAAAGAAATAAAATAAATGTTGCCTTCCTTTATAAGGGATACAGAATATTTTTTGGTGGCATGTAAGTTTGGCCTTATGAAAAGCATCCTTTGAAAAGAAAAGGGAAAAAAATGCAGTACGTCATAACTTAAACTGCTGGCCTCATGGCCTCGGTTCACCGAACAATTCAAGTACGCTATGGTAGTGGCATATACATATATTGTTATGCGATAGTTCAAGGCTAATGCTACGCTTTTATTGCCTGCGTGCAACCTTATAGCTGATATTCACATTACTGCAATTCTACTCATTCACTTTCACTGAACATTAGCTAGTTGCTGGTATATATCCTCCTTTTTCTCTATAAATTAAAAGGAGGTCTGGTCTCGACCATCAATACCTGATCTCCTCTCGTTGCTTCCCAATCCTCTACTCTCTACTTCGGAGTGGGGGGCATCTAGGAAGGAGCAGTGCATTCCTTCTTATGTGTGGATACTACAAGGGCAGTATAATTACAAATAATGTCCGCATGATGAACATCCCAGCCAAATGCTCCGATTCCTCTGGTCTTCTACCCCAGAGCCGTCAAAGACAGAAGTGATGGAGAAGTGTTGTCATCTAAACGAAAATATTGGTGCCACTGCGCTCCTCACAATGCTTTGCAAAAATGAAATGCTCGCTCTAGGCAGGCTATATGAAACAACAGAACGAGAATATTTGTTTTTGGGGAGTTTTAAGGTCCAAAATAATGGCCATTAGTTTAAGAGTAGTTTTGTAATTGCTTTATTAATTAAGAATTTAGGTTTTATGATAGCAAAGAAAAACCTTAACCCTACCCTACTTATAATTTAAAAAACATATTTACTAGCTTAATACATGTCAAAGATTAAGCATACTACTAATTTGATATTTTTATGAACACAAAACTATTTATTATAAGTCTGTCATTTTTATTTTTTCTAATATTACCCTTAGTTTGATGAAATAATGGCTATTAGTAGTGAATTTCTTAAATCAAATCTACACCGTCGGATCAAACTAAACTAATGGCTATTATTTTGGATAGTAAAACTGCTCTAGCTAGTACTATATGTTCTTCTTTGAGACTATGGCTAGCTGGTTAGTACAGCATCACGGCTACGGAATTAGCGATGCTAGGAAAACATCGCCTCCGGACAAATGAAAGCGGTGTGCACATTTCATGCTCGTATTGCCATGGTTCGCATGCCTATCCAATAATAAGCTGGTTGCCACAATGCCGAGCACCTCCATCAGCGGCCTTGTGGTTGCTCTGAACGGCGATGCATGATCGAGTTTCGAGCTGATTGGGCGGGATCTGGAGCTCACTTGTAACCTCTGACACATAGCAATCGCAAGTTACAAATTTTGAGTTGTGCATATCTACAAGATATGTAATATTTTTACTGTTCAAAATAATAACCATCAGTTTTTTAAAATTAATGGCCATTAGTTTGAAGACAGTTTTGCAATCATATTATTAAATAAAAAATACTATTTTTACGGATTGCATGGACAAGAGAAACTGGCCCTTAGCATGCCGAGAGCGGTGCCCCGGAGGGGACGCAGGTGGACACCAACTCTCGCCGCCGCGGTATATACGAGCCTACAGCCTCGCCTGCGCCAGGCAAGGAAAGTGTACGTGGCTCGAGCTTGTTCAGAAAAAGGACGCGCAAATCATTGATATATGAACAAAAACTATCTTTCGAAAAAAATATGTTTGGATAAGCCACTAGTGGATCTTGATTTTTTGGTGTATATATATATAAGGGCGATTATATACTGTCAAATTAAAAGATATATATAATGGTGCTAACAAGGGATTATGATATTTATATGGAAGAGAGATGAACTACTGATCCAGTCTACTGGTTAGTTATGGTTCACCGCTATGACTGAACTCTTTGTGTGGGTGTGACCACAGTCAACCACAAACACGCAAATTAAAATTTTTTATCTGCGCATTTATTTTTTTGACGGAAACGACCAGTGCATTTACATACATGCTTTATATATGCTTGTCGACTAGCTAATGTATGCCATCCATCAATTCTATTTGCTTTTATGAGTAGTATACGAGTTGAGGTATTACATATCCACCTATTGGCCACTGGCTAAGCTTGTCATCTCACCTGACTTTAGCTGAGTGAGTTGTGAACTGTGATGTGTGGTCGTTTAGACATTAAATCGTTCTTCTCATCATTTCGTCCCTTTAGGGATCGGATGACAAGTTACACGTTCCTGCAAACATGTATTCGGCCATGGCTTTGGAATGAGCGACATCAGGAAAACATATTGAAGCGCAAAAAAAGGCATTAGCTAAGCCGACACGTGCATCGGATACTTGGATCTGGGACGCTGTAGAAACAACGTTTGTTCTGACCAAAATTCGTAAAGAATCTTGGTTCTCTGCTACCACTCGGCACCAGCTCAGCCACTCCGAGGGCTTCGATTGCAACGAGCTCAACCTGGTCTGGCTTTGCATGAGCTTCACTTTTCCTACGTGCATGGGATCTCATTCATGTCTGCCGAGTTTCAGCTCAAGAGCAAGCCTAATGCCAGGACAAGAGAACTAGCCAACTGTAGATTTAAGCAAGGACATCATTTCGTCCCGTGACATATGTTAGGTTGGACGATCATTTTTCTGTCTGTCACAGCTTTCTGGAACCAGGTGAAAAACAAGGTTAGAAAAATTCATTACCGTACATGTAATCGTGCAGGAATAGAAAAGTAATAGCCAATGGACGAAAGAATAATTATGCACCTGCAATGAACTACTTGAATCATCTAGTAAAACTACTCGGCTGATGGTCCCTAGCTTCGTGCTCAATGACGAGGCAACGAAGTTCCCCAGAGACACGCGTCCCATATAGAAAGCTGTTTGCAGGTTTTGTAACAAGCTAGACAATAGTCATTGCTGCTTTAGGTTCGGATCAGAGCAACCACGCACCGTTGCTATGGTAGCTTCGGGCCAAAGCAACAAAAGGAACATCAGCGCCGTATTATCAATATCAAAAGCATGTACAGAGTTTTCACTTTGTGGCACAGGACGCCCTGGTTGATGATGTTTTCTGGATGCCGCTCATTCCGAAACTTTGAGCCGTGTGATCGTGTACATGCATGAAGCAGGTCTGATGAGAGCTCTTTCGGGAGCTCATCTCTGGTGGCACGGTTGCTACTATACGTTATATATACATAATAACTCTAACCAGTGTAACCAACATTTCTAAAGCTAACTTATACCATCGTTCCATGTTATACCCACTCGTTCTTCATTACACAACCACCCAAATTCTCCGCACTTAGTTATACCGAACCCCTCCAGCTCGTGTAGTCATTTATGTTCTCTTCATTCTCTTACCTCCGCTTATGATATACATGTCAGACCCTGGACTGGCGCTGATCATTGTGTAAAATTACCAAGCATGTACGTGCAGTAGGACTGTAGGAGTTTGGACATGAGCCGTGAGCGATGAGGGAATACATTTGACCGGACCTAGGTATAAACAAATTAAATTTCTTGGCTTGCCATCGCAAGCTGTTCACTCAGATTTGACGTTTGATGCTGGATGGAGGAATATCAAGTTTGTGCAAATTGTGCTACAAGCAGAATTGAGGTGGTGGGTCACGTTGGGTCGACTCAACTGATCCATGCGATCGACCCATCGTCATTGCTGGGTACTGGGTCAGCTTGACCCACCCCAAACGCCGATCCATGAAATCCATTCCTGCGTTTAGAGATGTCCACCGCGGAGAGGAGTTGTCAGGAGATCTCGAGCCCACCACTCTGGCTTGACTTGAGCAACCTAGCTCGAACAAGGACGCGCGCTTACGTGATGAGCCAGCGTGGCTGGACGTACTACGTCGAGGAGCCAACGCTTCCGGCCTGTGAGCGACGACCATTCGGCGATGCGGGATGTGCGCTGGGTCTCCAATTTATTAAGTACAGGTCTTTCGACATCACCCAGCTGGAACGAAATCCTCTGCTGTCGTAGTTAAAACGGCACAGTGGTGCCGTCCTTTATCTGAGACGTTGATCTAATCTTTAACGATGATTAGTTGCCTCAAGAGGACAAAGGCTCCTGGGTACTCATTCTTTGGGCCTTCTCTGTCCACGTTCGGCCCAACAAGCAGTGCCAGCGCATCACCTTTCGTCTTCGAACTCGATCGTCATCTCCACGCCGGCTTGCCGGGGCAACATTAATCAATTCAACTCCCTAACCTATGAATCTTATCCTTGCAACTGCGTTTAGGCCTCAAAACCTCACTCTGGTTTGGTTCCTTGATTTCTTCCTCCGGTTGATTCCTTGAGGCACTTGGAAGCAACCGTTCATGTTGGGTGCCGGCGTCCATGAAGAAAGCCCAAAGCAGCATCTACCGATGAGCACCATCGACCACCGTTTTCATATAGTTCATAGAAACAATCGATGGTGATGCTTGAGGTTAGGGATGGCTTCGTATCTTTATGTGGTGACTAATTCGTGCAACCGGCGGCAATGATCAATGATAATCTGTGAACTCGTCGGCAGTTCGGCACAGCACGAATTAGTCTTGAGAACAGCACGAATTATGGTCTGTAGAATAATCATTGCCGCCGGTGAGATTATCAATTTAGTGGGCCTAATTAAGGGCCTTTGGGGTAAGCAACACGCTCGGAGCATCGGTGAAACGGCAAGGTTTGCCGTTATAGTAGCAACAGCAGAGGATTTCGTTCCCATCCAGCTTGCATGGCACTACTATTTACTCAGTGGGTTAAGAACTTCGACATGGAGTCAAAGACGGGCATGCAATGAGGAGATGCAGCTCTATTCCGTTTGAAATAATGACGTTTAATTTGCCACGGAACCCAGAAAAAATGACGCCGACAACTCTGTACAAACTGTTAACTTGAGGTGGTAGGAGAATTTACAAGATAAATCATCACCCGGTCGACCCATGTGAACGTACTAAGAGGAAAAGTAGCAATAAACAAGATGTGCAAGCGATGGCAGAGCGATCGAGTTTTCGGGTGCACCGTGCACAGCCTGTGAAGGGCATGCCTCAGCATTCCAACGAGGATATGCTGAGCTTTGAATCAAGCTGCCGAGATCACCATATTTCCAGCGTGTTTACAACCTGGAAAAGGCTCAAAAGTATTGTGTCAGGGCAGGCAGAAGCCTTAGCTGCTTTAGCTCCGGGCCAGAGCAACAACCACCGTTTCAGTGGTAGCTCTGTACCATAATTGCTCAGCACCGAAAAATCGAAACCATGTAAGAAAAAAAAGCTCAGAGATCCGACGTCTTTTTGAATTTCATTAAGAAGAAGAGGCTCATCGAAACTTGCTTGGGTCGGACCTCACCGGCGCGCGCTCACAAGCAACCCGGAAGCCACAGCCGTTACAGCAGAGAGGTGAGCCAAAGAAAAACGACCATGCGACTCTCGGTGCATCGAGCCCGAGCCGAGCAAACCAAAATCATGTAGAGAGCGCTCGCTCTGGGACAGCGGGATGGCGTATTGGAGTCGACGATGTTTCCTGCGTGCCGCTGTCATACCCTAATTTCTAGAGCATGTTGTGCATCTTGTATCAATCCCTGGATCAGTAGCTGATACGCACAAGAACACAGATATGGCAATCAAAAGCATACTTCGTATAGGTACTTAGATATAATACCTGAG
>LAPY01001048.1:118431-129584 GCA_000970635.1 Eragrostis tef | reverse complement strand
GAGGAAAGGTTGCTGACAGGCGGGTCCCGCCTGTCAGTGGTAGAGGGTGAGCGGGCCGCGCGGGCGAGCTGGGCCGCGGGACTGGGCTGGAAGGAAGGAAAAGAAAAGAGAGAGAGGCTGGGCCGGTTGATGGGATTCGGCCCGAAGGCGATTTGGAAAATAGAAAAGGCTTTTCATTTTTTCTGGAATTTGAATTTCAATGAATTTCAAATTCAAACAAAAGCAAAAGCTGGTCAAACTCTCAAAACAAATCAAATAAAACACAGAGATGCATATGGTGAGATTTTGGTGCAGATTTAAATTCAAAATTTTATAAAATCAATTTGGGATTTAATCCTACTTTGATTTTATTTGTTGTAAATTCAAAAGCTTCAAATTTTTAATATATTTTTATATGAAAGCAAACACTTGAGCACAACTTTTAAGTATTTAGAAAATTTTCAAATTCAAATCTAGGTTTGAATTACTTTAGTGAATTTTTCTTTTCGAAAATCATTGGAAGGTAAGAGGTTGGATAAAAAGTTTAAATTTGGAGTGATTTTTATTCCTTTTTGAATTTCGTTTTCTTTTTCTTCTTGGCTCCAAAAGTGAGGGTATTACAGCCGCTCATTCCAAAACCCACAGCGCCGTGTGGTTGGCTATACATACATGATGCAGGTGCTTTGCCGACTGTTGGGCACATATCACTGTTTGCTACTGCGGTCTGCTCATGGCCCCAATATCACGGCTGTGCCATGTGATACCCATCCGTCGTTTATAACAGTCATCCACTTTCTGCTTATTTACTTCGTACTCACCATCTCCCTCCAGCTCTTGTTGTCAGTTACGTTGTCCTTAGTCTGTTCACGTATGATGCAGTGTGGTGGAAGTTTGTGCTACGTTTCCAAACACTGTAGCATAATGGTGGTCACGCCAAAAACAAACGCCTGCAGAAATTATCCAGGAATGAGGAGTGAGGCAGCATTATTGCTTCAGCAGCAGGGCTTTGGAATAGTCAGTTTGTCCATCAATTGGTCATTTCAGCTTCTGAAGTCGGTTTGTTTAAAGCTATTTGAAGAATCAGTGTGGTATATGCCTTGGTAAAACAGGAGTTATACATGTATATTATTCATCAGTAAACGAGCACCCTCAAATGCTTATAAACTTGAAAACATCCAAGTGTCTTTTTTTTTGTTCTACTAAGTTATGAATATGAAATGAAACCTGATCTATTTTGTAAAAGATATTAATGACAGGACATTTCTACAGTCTTGGTCCAGAAAATACATGTGTAGTACTTCGAGTGATCTAGTGTTATTTACATTCCACGCACACTGGCTTCAGCCTCAAATAAGATGTTCCCTAATAACACTAGAAAATCATTCAAGTCCAGAGACTCAAGAGTCAAGACACACGTTAACACTCCATCCAATTTGCTGCAATGTCCTTTCCAAACTGAAATTCCTCAAGGAGAATTCCAAATCCATCTTTTAAGGAAAGATATCAAGATCTACTGATTCGATGTCTACTTAATTACTTCCTTTTTTTTGTCCTTTTTACCTTATTATTGTGCTAGTGGTAGGCTATCCTTCATCAGTTACATAGCAATGATGTACCGTACCTGCTCGATGAGTTTTTTTTTTTACCATCCTTGGAATGGTACAAATTGATAGCACCAGTTACATCTTTTTGTTTTAGATAATGGAACAAGGTTCCAGCCAAGGACCGTAAAAATCTTCGTCCAAATACATGCTTATATAATGCAAGTGCATAGAAGTAAATGCCTGATCCTTCCACCTGTGCTCTGTTGGCTCTTATAAAGTTATAAACATATTTAGCTTCACTGACTGATTCATTCGGCTGTAACCATCTGTCTTGTGCATCACCTATATAGATATATATACACTAGGGTGCACCTTGTGTATTCATGTTTCCAGCCTTTTTACAATGAAGTCTATACTTTAGTATTCCACGTCCAGCACACGCTCACTTATTGGTCTCGAACGAGCAAGAAACTGTGGAACTGCAATACCAGAACATGCTCACTTGCTAGGAATGTGAGGAATCAAGAAAACAAGTATCAGACAATCGCAAGGCGCAAAGAAGCGTGTTGCGCGTTGCCAATCTTATCGCTGTGGTGCCTGTTATTCAAGAGAATTTAAAAGTGTAGCCTCTGCAATTTTTGCTGATAGTGATGTTCGAACTGTATCAATCACTCTCCCTCCTGTACTGGATGCGAACTCAGAAGCTACAGTAGAAACAGGTACAGCTAGGATATCTCTCTTGCTAATGCGGACAATATGGGATACTTGCTTGAGTTAAATTTCCACAAGCCTAGTAGATCAATTTTGTCTAACATTTTGTCACAGTTCTCAGCAAGATATCTGGATAATTTAGAATCGCTTTCTCTAGTCTCAATTTCTTCCAAGTGCATAGAGAATTGAGAGGCTAGTAACATATAGAGGGATCATCCATGCTCATCAACGTCAGTAAGCAAGGGGGGCTGATGCCAATTGCTATGACAACGCAGATGCATAAGATTTGACATTACAGTCAAACAATCTATGAACATCACTTTCTATTCTGTCAGTAAATTCCTTAGCCTTCATTGAATTATAGATGCTAGAGAAGGTAAAGCTCAGATATTTCAACTTACAGTGCGGATCCGAGATTATAAAAATAAACAGCAATGTGTTCAGGTCCTTTTTGTCCTCAGCTACAGGGATCACTGCCTCTAGCAAGTAAATTTAACTTTGAACGCATTAATATGAAATCATGGAAGATACCACTTGATGTCACATGCAGTAAGCCAGAGATGCGCAATGTAACATTGTGGAATACTTCAAAAAATGAATAATGCGTGTAGCATTTTGCCAATCAGTTTCATATGTAGGATATATATAGGCTGAAAATAGCCTAGTTCGTGGCTAGCATATATGCGTTAGTAATTGTGCAGAATCGCTAGAGAAACACGTCCCCTGTTTAATACTCCAACCAGAGTTTAATTATTGCATCTCAGAAGGCTCTCCCTTTATATTTCATTTCACGTCTCACGAGCCACGACTTGTTTTCGCTCTGTGCCGTTACTATATAGTAGCTGTAGCCAATGTACAGCATACTGCCAAGCATAAACAAGCTGTTACTGTAGGAGTTCAAGTAGCTAGTAGCAATCCAGAGCGGTGTAAACTGCGTATAACTAGAAATGTTTTGACGACTCACACGAATATGAATGTGTGTGCGTCGACTTATTCAGCTAGTAGGAACGAGTGACATCAGGAAGGATATGAAAAGAAGGACTCATTCAGATTGCTCTTCCAATGACCATCGGAGTGACTGTGAGATAAGCAGTGAAGAGTAATCTCATCGGAGTGAAGAACTTTTTTGATAATGATAAGAAAGTTTTCACTAAAATTAAGCAAGAAGATGTAGTATATCTACTCAAACATCAATATTCTACTCGCACTTGATGAAAAGAGTGATTATTCTCGGACAATGGGTGGGATAAGAAAGATACGTACTTACTTTCCTTCCCTTTTATGCTTCGGAAGTTTCCGATGGGCGAATCGTCCGTGCGCCTCCTCGAATGAGTGGCATCAAGAAAATAGGTTCAACAGAGCTCTTGCCTCTACCTGATGCTCCAATGGCGCGGTGCAGAATACTCACTACTGAATCACGATGTAGCAACACCGTCACACCGAGCTGTCAATTAGTTAGTGCCTTGAACGTACTGCCTCGCCGGAGAAACGAGCTCCTTCAATCTACGCAACAAAAACTGCTAGTATTAAGGTGTGTAAAAAAACAAAGACTGTTATTAGAAAAAAGGAAACGAATCTAGCCGAATACTTAATGGGCAATGATTTGCGCTTGTGCATATCCAAAGCTCTTTCTGATCCTCTGATTACACTGCATGCAAAAACTTACTTATACTAGCCAATCAACTCATGACACATGCTTTCTCTTATAAATATGTAGCGGGGCCGTGTCCACCTCGTGCCCACTAGCTAGCACCTCACAGTTACTCCATGGCGCCACTCTTGTGAACAGCGATAACTTTTGTGTTCGTTAGATCTTTTACTCATTTTGATGGGTGAGTGGACAATGAAGCATACTTGCCTCCAGGCGTCATATGTTTGTGCACATACATACATATTTGGAATGAGCGGTTTCAGGAATACATCTCCAAGAATCAGTTTGCAGCACTGTACGCGTTACATGCTAGGCATGCTTTGTGCACTCATGCGTCTCCTTATTTGGCGCAGAAGGCGGCTGATATATATGATGAAGAAGGATAGGGGAGCAGAAGGGCACATCGTAAACATGAGTTTCCAGGAGCTGACAGTAGCAACCCGAGTCGACAAGCGGCCACAGTCCCACCAATCGGTACAGATCTTGTTGATCCAAAGCTTTGTGGAAAACCAGTCGGTACATATCTTGGAAAACCGTTCGGAGATGTATAGCTGCCCAAATGGAATTTTTTAGAATACTAACGAGAGGTAGTAACTTAAGTATAATTCTAAAGCAAACCAAAGTGTGTAACAAAATGTCACGTACGTATTGGAAAGCCTAAAAACACGACAAGTTTTCTTATCTTGTGCACTCACCATCCCTAGAGCATAAAACTTGATAGAGATCTGATGAGCAATTAAAATTCATATGTAAGAGCCCTCTAAAGCATTGATATGAGATGAGATGTATAGCTTTTCTGAATTGGTCTCCACAACACTTTGGCCTATGGTGTCGTGGCTCCTGCCCGACGCGTGGTTTTACCTTGCTCTCCCTCGCACCTCTCTCGTAGTTTTTTTTTCTCGAACACGCGGGAGAACTACGCATCATTATATTAAGAAAAAGTAAATCTGGTATAATGCCATGCTTTGGTCGAGATTAGTTTTGCAGTTACATGTGTGTCTTTTTAAAATGATGTGCAGCCCGTTCGCTACTCGCTCTAGTCTACATGAACTGCCTGGGCTTCTTGGCGCCCGCCATCATCCACATGGTGGCTTCTTGTTGGATTTCTTGCACAACTCGCTGCGGCCTGAGCCTTGCTGTGTTTCCATAATTCCTATGTCACCAGCAGCACTAGGCTGTCACCCACCCTACGAAGACAATCAAACCAAACCTCCCTGGAGAAGGCGCACGTAGTGAGGATATGTTGGGCGTCTTCCTCTTCTTGGTCACATAATGGGCACCGTTTAAGGTGCTGTAAGCCGCGGCGTGCTAGGTGGTCGGCTGTCCAGCAGCGGTTGAGCACGGCAAGCCAAACAAACCTCTTGACCTTGAGCGGCGCCCATGATTTCTCTCACTCAGCTTGATGGGGTCAGTTCATGGTCATATATTTCCGAATCCAATTCCCTTTTCCAGTGAAGTGAGCAAGCTCCATTTTGCATCACGCCATGTACCATTAGAAATTTAATAATGCACGTACCCATGACCTATGTGCATGCAACAGCAACAAAAGAAAACAGTGCACATGTGAACGCATAAAAAGGACTTCAACACATCCTACATTTATCCTTCTTTTCCTTCATTTATAAGATATATATTTTTTTCCAAAACATATCAATTAATATTTAAGATGCATACAGGTACCAAAAAAAGTTGAGTTGTGGACATTTATATTGGGAAAATATTCGATGGAAACCCCATATTCGGTGGAATCGTGAAAACCCTCTTGAAAATCCTATTTATATTTTTGAAAAATTATGAAATTGTGTAGAGGATATGATGAGAAACATGCACACAAATTTTGAGATAAAAACTCGTTTTCTATTAAAAGATAAAAAAATAATAAATTATGGTGAAAAAGGACAAAATTACTGCATAGTAACTGTTTTGTCCTTTTCCTCTTTTTTCTTCATGATTTGTTATTTTTGTATCTTTTTATAGAAGTTGAGTTTTGATCTCAAATTTTGTGTGCATGTCCTCTACACAGTTTGATTGACCATGTGTTCTTTACGTGTGCCAAGGTTCACAACTTTTCAAAACTTCTAAATAGTATTTTGAAGAAGATTTTGCATGATTCCACCGAATATTTTCTCCGATTTATCTTTCCCATGCCTCTTACCGATATAATTGATTTTGTGTACCATATATCTGGCGTGCACTTGTTACTTTGTTCTTAAATACAGGGGGCTCCCATGGCTTCTTGTATTGCAGCTTGGAATGGTGGGCATCAGGAAGATTGACAAGGCAGGCTCAGCTCTTGCTGGTTCATTGGGGAATCTACCCTCTGCCTTCTTTCCAAGTGGTACTTGAATCAGCTCGGCAGTTCGCTTCTTTTGCATAGCACGTGTTTTGCGGCTTCATTTCCCCCTGATCAGAAGCCCAACAAAGCGATCCATTTGTTCTTTATAAAAATGCTTCTTTTCACTCGGTTAGGCTGTACCGTACCAGGGAGAGCTGTTTCGCAAATCGCAATACAGTGGTGCCATTTCCGCAACTCATGCTTCTTCATTCATTGATATTATGGCACTCCCAATGCATTTCCTTTCAAAATCAAACCGTGGCTGTGCTAGCTCGATCACTACTGTCAAATAAACCTTCCCACCGTTCTGCTCAATTCCGACAAGACTACTCGTACCTAGGGATAGGGAGCGTTGATGGCTCCATCCGGAGAACATATAACATGTCTGATCCGGCACATGAAAACCCACAAGGGGGCCATGAATCAACACTCGTGTTGAAGCTCTCACTTCTTCAACAACAGGGGCAGATCGAAATCGAGATCTCAGGTGACAGGACTTGCAATGACCAGGCCCCCCTATCATAGCAGAGCAGATAAGCGGATAAGCAACCAGGGTGCACTTTTGTCTCCCAAATGCCATCAAATCACCTCACCTGTATCCAGCCAAAGAAACAGGGGACCCAGCATGTCCCCATTGTTACCTTGCTATAGCTTCTTTCTGAACAAAGTGCAGCTGAGACCTGAGAGCACTTTGGCATTCCAGTCCACCATGGCCAATCTATCTTTTGATTCATGATGGACGTGTTTTGGTCACGCATGGTTTTCTCCTCCTATTATTTTTGGCTAAAACGAGAGCTGAGACTTTTGTATGCATGAAACAAAAGGAAAAGTGAAGCTTTGATTGCTACGACTAATAACTCACAACTCATGGGCAGTTGTCGAGACCTATATTTACTTTTTGTATCTTTTTTGAGGAAGAATATATATACATAACACTACTCCTACTACATTTTTTACGTACAGACAGCTTTTAAGCGCCGCAAACAATTACGCAGCATATCCTTTGATGCATGATACGCAATGATAAGCCAACAATCCTGTGTGGGAAAGTTGAGACAAACTGTCATTCTGCAGCTGCTAGTGATCTGCATGTATGAGTATGATGTACCAGCCCGTAGCACCCTCCAATCCAATTCTTCACGAGCCATAAGGAATATCACGAAAACTAAAATATTGACAGATTTGTATGGCTAATTTAAGTTGAAATTTGGATATTAACGTGCTCAATGCATATGAAAATCAGGATACAATTCAACCACGTATGACAATCAGGTGCCGTCTAAAGGTCTGAACGTGTGGAAGCTCTGCCGTTGTGAAAGAACAAGCAAATATATGTGACAAGCAAATATATTTTCCTTAGACAGGTTTATACGAATTACAGTGTGTGCATCCTCTGGAAGAAAACAGATGACGCAAAGGAGGGGTCATCTATCAGCACGCCCTCTGTCAACAATAGTACTGCTACGTGCTAAGTACGTGCTAAGCATCATGTCAGGTTGCTTCAGTATATCAGATTCATCAGCATGTAATAGGAGCAACCCAAAATTATTCCAACTGCTGATCTAGACTGTAAAAGGCATTAAAATTAAGCACACCAAACCAACAAGAAGAAACTCCTGTCAATATATATGTTCATTATTTATGTCCTCATTGTTCTTCAGCGGCACGTATCATAATCTACAAATGCACAAGAACTCGAACTGCATCCGTACAAGCCAGCTGCATGTACTGCCTACTCAAACAAATACTACACAAGATCAATGATTTACTCGACTTATCTTAATTTTTTATCCTATGGAGTGCAAATCCTCCTGAAATCTTGTTGATCACAAGCTGCCAGAGTCAGAGAGGCTGACAGCATTCAAAACACATAAGCCCCACAATTTGTTCCAGTGATTCCAGTCCAACGGTCCCCCACGCAGTACATTGGCAGCATCCATTGAACTTCACTGAGCACAGCAGAATCCTGATCAATACAAACAGATATGCTGTGCACATGAAAAGATTTCCGGCCGAATCTTTACCAACAGGAAAAGCTTCCTGAACTTGGACGTGTCAGGTCCAGCAGTCACTGTCCGTAAAGATCTCATAATACTAACATTTGTTCATTTGTACTGATAGAAGGACTAGATTATCAGTGTCATTCACCAAACAAGCCCCAGGACCAAGCTGTTCAAGCCAGTACAATGGGCAAGTGACTGAAGACAGAAAGCAGTGCCACAATACCAGCGTGGGCGAATAGTACCCAGCTTTCATCATATACAGCTGGATAATTGATCCATTTAGATAACAGCCTACAAAGATTGTGGTTAAAGACTTGGTTCTTTAGCTAGGCATCTAATATATAGGGGAATTTTCATACCAACAGACTTGTTATGTTACCAACAAAATAGAGCATCCCGGATTCATCAGCATATAACTAAGACCACATCACGCAAGACCACTCCAGTAGTCTTTTTATACTCCATTGTTATGCTCTTTGTTCGCAGTGAGACCGCTAGTGTTGTCATTGGCACCAACATTGTTATTGGAGTTGTAGCAAGTGTGCTTCTTGGAGGAACCCTTGCACTGGCCGACTGGGTACTTGCATGCGTTGATCTCCATCTTGCGCAGGGCAGCCTTGCCAAGATCGACACCGCACATGTCAGATAACCGGACCAGGTAGAGGAGCACATCAGCGAGCTCCTCGCCCAGATGTTCCTTCTCATTGTCGTCCCAGCCTGGCAGCCCCTTGGGCACCTCCCCCTTCCACTGAAATATTTCGGATAGCTCCCCCACCTCCCCAACCTGCACCGAAAGCATGCAGCAAACACGTTACAATTAAGGAGCATGAACTTCCATGAAAAAGGTTTTGCTGTGTGCCAATTGGATTAGGCCCAGGAGCTAGTTGGTACTGCTAGTGCTCCCACATTGCCCATTATGGGCATCTCCTAGGTGGGCGACACTTGGGAACAAAGGGGTGCCATATAACTTTTTGTTAGCCCCCACCACAAACAAGGGTACATCAGGAGAGAAGAAGGCATCTGGTGTGGTGAGTGGGATCCTGCGTAAGCACAGCTCGTCCAAATTAACTATTGATCCGGATAATCCAATAGTGGAAAAACAAAAAGAGAACGTTGCAACACGATGTGTATCGGCAGCTACTCCCAGGGAACTCAGGACTGAAGATTTGTTGTTTTGCATGCTGTGCTGTTTGTACAGTCTTCTCTGCGAAACCTATGTCAGGATGGTACATGTCGGTTTTAGGGTGGAGTAAGAAGCATATGATCTGAACATATGGTTTCACCCAAATTCTCACAATGAGGATCAGGCTGCCGTCTAGAACATTTTTCCTCATCTAATAAGTTGTAAACATACAAATGGAGAGGTTCAACAGAAAATGTGTCAGATATCAATGTTCACAAATTTCTGTAGTATCTCCTACTTGACCTTGTTTTCCCTTTAGTAAATTACTTGAATTTTCATAAACTTTCTTCCAACAGGGAGAACCATGAAACAGTTTGCCTAATTTTACCTCAAAATCTTGAGAAACTACATGACACTAGATTGATAAACTAAAATTCGATTAAACATATGGGACGCAGCATAACATATTCTAAATGGGTCAGCAAAACAACCATATGAAAAGCAATAACTTTTCCACTGACATTAAGGGTGTGGTCGTTTCTAGGGGTCTAAAATTTAGAGGGGTCACATCAAAAAGAATTTTGTCATTTAAAAGTACTAAATAAAGTTTAATTACAAAACTAACTGTAGAACCCTGGGTCTAATTCGCGAGAGGAATCTAATGAAGGTAATTAAGCCGTGATTAGAAGATGGTTACTGTAGCATCACTGTACCAAAACATGGATTAATTAGGCTCATTAGATTCATCTCGTAAATTTATGCTCATCTACAAAAAGGTTTTGTAATTAGATTTAATTTAATACTCCTAAATGGCAAGATTCTCTTTGATTTTAGAGGGTCTGAAGTTTAGAGAGTGGAAACGAACACCCCCTAAGATCTAAAGTTACCTCCCCATAAGGAAATGAAAAAATGGATTGCTAAGCAGATCTATGTTAAACTCTATACATTTGGCTGATGCAACATCCTCTAACCAAAATGGCTTGCTACAAGATTGAACTAGTATCTGGTAACACAACCATATATGAACAGAACAAAACACACTAAATCAACAGAAAGAAACACTATCCGGATTATTGGTAGTACTACATGACAGCATCAAAAGTGAGGCAATGTAGCGCCTCACGCTTTTTCCCGGAAAAGGACTGCACCTCACTGTTCACTCAGTACAGATCCAACTGTAACCGATCATAGTCCAGTCATTCCCTGTATTAACAGTACCCACATTACGTTTGTACAAATCACCTAATCTTTTACCAAGATACGGGCATGAATGAATGGCATCAGATCCCACGGCAAAATTTGAGCAAAACCCAGGTTCAAGACTTTGGACCCTCACCCTCTCCTCTCCGCGCCCTCACGAGCGAGGCCATACAAGATCGTACTATAGAGCTGAACTGGAAGAGGACAGCCCCCATTAACCTCGCCGCAATGTAGTACAAAAAGAGAACAAAAAGGGACCGGCCTGACAACTACGGACGACGAGACTTTTCCCGGCAATCACTCTGCCTTCTCCAGACACGAACTGGACCGCCTAAACCCATCCTTATCCGCGTTCTTTTTCGAAAAAGATTTTGCCCCCCTCGCACCAAGAACACCCCAAGACGAGAAACCCCCAAATCAGTCAGCCCTCAAATTAATCGAAGCAAGCGAGATTGGGACAGATTTTGGCTAAGAGATCACAAGAGGAGGAGATGGTGGGATGGAAAGGAAGGAAGGTGGAGCAGAAACGGACCAGGGCGAGGAGGAGGTTCCGGGGGGAGTGGAACTGCTCCCAGTCCCTCTCCCTGGCGAACTCCGCCATCCGCTT
>LAPY01001048.1:93991-109628 GCA_000970635.1 Eragrostis tef | reverse complement strand
CATTATACGAAGTTATACGATCAATATTTGACCATGCAGATGGACCTAGAAGTCTAGCATCTCGGATGGTTCAAGTGTGTGGTTGGTTTGCACCTTCTGCAGTTCCAATTCACATGTTGGCTCTTGCTGCACATAAAGTCCCAAAGAAGCACCGGAGGGGTCCAAGGTGGAGGAAGTGGTGGCGGACACTAACTTGTGGCCTCGCAACTTCTAGGATGAAGAGATCTGAAGCTGAAGCGACTGCTATGTTAATGAGGTTTGGAATCGCCAGATGCAGCTCTAAACCTGAAACTGTACAGTTCCATGATCTGATCAGGCTATATGCTCGAAAACGAAGAGGCACACGAACGGCTCAGGCTGTGGTCCAATCAGTATACCTCCAAGGTTCAATCAAATATTCGTCTGATCACCTGTGGGCTTCCTGCTTCATGGTTTTTGGATTTGGTTCTGATCCTTTGCTGGTAGAGCTGAGGCCATCTGAATTGATACTCTTTGTGAAACAGATAGTCGTGCCACTTGCAATACACACATTTATCACTTACTCCCGATGTAACGCGGCATTAGAGCTGCTGCGCCTGTGCACCGACGCGATAGAGCGTGCAGCTGAATCCATGCTTGCTCAGGCTGGCAAATGGAGAGAAGCATCATACTCCTGCTTTAGACCAGCTCAGTCAGAAGCCCAGTACACTTATCTTTGGCAGGAGCTGGCTCTTCTGAAAGCTTCTGTATTAGAAACAAGGGCCAAACTGATGCTCCGAGGTGGACAGTACGACATTGGAGATGACCTAATAAGGAAGGCCATATTTATCCGCACCTCCATCTGCGGAGAGCAACATCCTGACACTGTTTCTGCTCGAGAAACCCTCAGTAAACTCACAAGGCTTCTTACAACTGTTCAGCTTAGTTGATTTATATAGTTTAGGAGTTCACCAATATATTCTTTTCAGTGTGGCTTTTCATGAATACCGTACAAAGTGCTCCAAATCTTGAAATAACAAAGTAAATTTGTCTTCAGCATTCTTTACTTTTTTTCCCCTTGTGCTGAGCAGTGCCTTCTCTCCTTCGTTTTGTATCTTGTTAATCATTATGCTAGCACTGGAGTAAGGTACTGTGTTCTAATTTTCTGGACTGTACTTGCAATTGCTTGCACAGAACATTAGAGATAGAGCTAATGTGTAAGTTTGAGTCCCTCAATGATAAGGTATCATAATTTTGCCCTAAGCCACAGCCCTGTACTTGTTCACTTTGATCATCAAGTCCAGTTGAATTCACACATGAACTGCTTGCATTTGCCGTGATGTTGGCTGAAAAGCTGGATGCTTCTTTATGGCTCTATAGTTGCATCAAGTGCAACTTGCATGGGGGTTGAGATTACGATGGACGATGGGGTCCTTATTTTGCATCGTGCTATTATATAGATTTACATTCTTTTGTAATGAAGCTACATGCTGCATGCGTCACGCCTGATTGTGTTATAAACAATAAGAATACTACTAATTTGTTAACAATTATTATGATTGCAACACTTCAGCTCAGCGATGTAAAATCTTGTATTGGTTAACCAAATCCTGTCACATGGTTAGATTCTTGGATCTCTGTCTTGATATGTACCTAATCATGAAACTGGAGAGAGATCTTTCTATTGGCCCATGGCTCCTTTGAAAGACACCGATGGGGTCATTTATATATGTTTGATTCTGGGGATGGGCCTTATTACCGTATAAGTTTTATGTTGTGTCTCTATACATAGCTGTAAGAGGTATAAATAAATTTGGCACGAAAGCTGAATAAGTAATTTTTTTCTTATGTATATGTTATCTCGTTTTTATTTTCATTGCAGTATTACTTTTCGACCCAAAAAAATCATATAATACATTGGTTTTTACAGGATGCACTGGCACTAATGTCTACTACTAACACTTAAGTAGTCTTTTTTTTTTTTGAGAACACACTTATGTAGTCTTTATACTTCATATACGTCTGTACCTCAACCTTACTCTAGCATTAATTGTTAGGGTTTCCCAACCATATTTGAGCCAACTGTACATAACTCCGAACTCCAGTTGGTAGTGACCCTGCTTGAGTATGGATCAATACAAATTTGTGAATTATGGATAGTTTTAATTTTCTTAAGTTGAAGTTGGAATGTGCCCAATGTAACAAGTCATGGTAGTGTGTGTACAAGTTTCAGATGGATACAGCTCTTGTATTATGTGATGATCTCATTATATCAGATCATTTTCCTCTATTATAATCATGCATGAAATTCTGAAATCATTGATGATGGATTGTTCTTTGGAAATGGTTCTGGTGCCAAACCAGGTTCGTTCCAGGTTAACCAAAGGCCGAATCTATGCACTTTTCATGACTGTTGAGTGATATAAGCCACTAATGCCCTTCTTCTGGTCAGAGTGTCATTGATTTGGTTGGTGAGCTGTGTTATGGGATACTTCAAATGGCATCTTCATATTTAACTCAATTGATTTAGGGTGTTGATGTATGGCCAGACCACCTGAGTCCTACTCGACATGAGTTCAAGTGCCTATGTCTTCTACTTTCAACATTTTTTTAGTCATTCCAGATTTCTTATGGAGTTTCTAGGTAGGTGAAAACAAAATTGTGTTTGTATATTAGCTTAGCTTGCTCTCGTGCTGTTGTAGATGCTGAAAGTATAATTTTAAGTCGATTTGCTAGTGGAATATGTGGCATATTTTCAGTTACATGTATGGTCAATGCCGTGGTTTTCGTAATAAAAAGATTCAACAAAGTACAACTTCTGTGTAATGTGAACTCTGGATTCATTTTTAAGTTACTTGCAATTTTTATTACATTTGCACTGAAGTCATTATATATTTATTTTTCAGCTATGTTGATGTCGGAGCTGTTCTCTCTTGACCTAGGGGCAGATTATCTACCATGCTTCCTCAAGTCCCGAAGTAATCTTTCTCTAGATCATTTGATCAAGGTAAATTTTGTAAATGCTTGACATCAATGAATTATCAAGTTTTGCCAATAATATGCGATCTGATACTGATTATTTGACTTATATAGTTTGCCAACTAGCCAAACGTTGGTTGGAACTGTATTATATAATTCGTCCGCTCATCTGTTGCAAATCTTGTAATGCCTCCTGTTAGAAAGTATTGTTCAATTCTTTGGGCTTGCTAAAGTCATCAACTTTGTCTGCAATAGAGTTTAGGTGACGTTAATTAAGTGACATTACAAGAACAATGTTAGGAAATTGTCCTTCAGCCTTCCAGTTCTGTGGTACTATCGATTGCACACATTTTCTATTTTAGTATTTCCAGTTCTGTGGAAACTGTCTGGTTCAGTGTCTTGGACATGAAATTGGTGAAACTTGTGAATCACTGGCCAGCACTTGCTTTTGCAACAAGAAAACAAAGCCTATAATACTTTTTGTGTATGGCTTATAGAGATGTCTAATTTATCAAAAAATAGGAATGGAAATGCATGAAGCAAGACGGTGGGAAATGGTGATCGTGGATTGCTGATAACTCGCTGGAGATGTTGCGAAGAGGGATCTTGCACTGCAGCGTAGGATGTATTGATCCGGGTTCCTTTTATGACTCTGATTGCAAGAACAGTCGTGAATGCCTTGAAGGAATGTGCATGCCATCTGATAACTAGGAAGACTTATAAATGTCAGTTCTGATAATTGCTAGTAATTTGGAGGGTGGTCAATACAGGTAATAACTTATTTCGAAGGTGTTTTTTGAGGAATGTACAGTAGGGGAAGCCCCTACTGTGGTATTATTTCGAAGGTGTTGGTGTGCTTCTATTCAATTTGCCATTCTTATTAGGCTTGCGGCTTAAAAATCGAGGTGTATCTTGCTAATCAAAGTGAAACCTGGGATTTACACGTGACTAAACTTGGTAAACTGTGTTTTTTCTTTTACAGGAATGCATCATCAAGGATTCACCTAGGAAAAGGCCATGAAACCGGCCACTAGGGGATAGCGATGGAAGCAGCTACAGGAAGTAATTCGATTTCAAGAAAGCTCCTTGGCGCGTGCCTGTAGCGAAAGACGCGTAAGGCTATCGCGATCCCCAGCCTGTCACGTGAGTTTAGGCCATCTTATTCGGCTGCCATTTTGCCGTTGCCCTCCCCTCACGCGCTCCAGCAGGCATCGTGCAGGAGCCATTTGCTCGTTCCATGTGCGCCATTGAGGTGCTGCTCGCCCCCTAACGGCCTGTTTGCGTACTGTAGTGGAGTTATGTTCTGTTGACTTTATACTTGGAAGCTCTTGGACGTGTAACAACTGGTGCATATTCATTACGAGTCTTTGACCTTTATGCCACGATGACGGATACTGAACTGCCACTTGTATCAGCAGCTTGCGAATCCAAGCAAGAGTATCTGATTTCAGTAGCCACAACCATTCATCACAGGGTGTCATTAAAAACAGTATGAAACCTCTCTCTTAGCTTCATCAGACGTGCTAAAACGGAGGCCGGAGGCGAAGCCGGGTACTTGCACCGGCGGCATCTAAGGAAAAAGGTATGCGGCATTGCGGCAGGGCGTCGACCTGGTGAAGCGAAAGGCCCAGGTATTGGTCGGTAGCTGTCTTTGACGGCCCATTGGTGATTCTTGATCCACAGAGGCGGCCATACTATCAACCAGCAAGTTTTCCATTTCTCGGCCTGCCTGGTTTGCTCTCTTGTTCAATTTCCGCAGGGTGACACCACTTCTTGCATGAGTTGCGAACAAAACAGCGTGCAACTACTAAAGCGAGCACACGATAAATAAATGAGCTTTACACAAGAAGCTTTTGGATGATTACCAGCGCCGATTGCATGCCCACGAAGTACTGTGGTATATAATAACACTTCCAATCTTCCATGCCAACTCTGCCAAAGCGACCCATCATCCATGAGCGACCTCCAAACTTTGCGTTTGCTCGCCTTAGACTGGAGCTGCCGTGAAGTACTGGAGGAAACCAACATGGCACGGTCCATGAAGGGAGACCATTTTTACCAGTGCTGAGCCCGATACGCAGAAGCGGCAGGGCCCGTACGGCGTTGAGCTGGCGGGATTGGCGAACGGAAGCAGCACGGCGCCGTTGGGGCTTCATTGCCGGTGGTGAGGAGAACCCAAGGCGGCGCACGCGGATCCTCCTGCTATAGGTACCTGTGGCGCCTGAAAAAAAAAAAGTAAAACAAAACTGGCTGGTTGCTTTTGCCTGCAAAGCCCATGTTGAGCCCAAGTCGAGGTGAGCCACTTAAGCCCAGCTGAACCCTACTCTCTTTGTTGTATCTCTTCGCCTCCTACTCCTTTGTTGCCGCTGCTGGGGAACACGAGGTCTCCTACTTCCTGATGTGAGCACAACCATCTCAATTTCCGTTTTCCTTTCCTTCTCACGACTTGCTGCTGCCTGGCTGCTTATCTCCTTGCTGCTATGCTGGGCAGAGAAGGCATCTCGTGCTGGGTTAAGTAAGGGAAAAAGGAAGGGATCAAGAGCTGTGTTAGGTAATGAGACCTACCCCCCTTTTAGTTTCTGTACTGTGCTCACCGGCGTCTTCAGGTTGCTTTAGAGATGGGAAAAATCGAACTGAATGCAGGACTGCAGTCCTTCAGGTTTAGTCCAGTAGAGATCGTTCCAGTTTTGGGGTTCTTCCAAGCCGAATTTGAAACTTTGGCTATGAGGAAAGTTGTAGATCTTTTCTTTATCTTTCCAACGAGTGCGTGTGCATAATTTTTCGTTGAGTAGAACAGGAGTTATGGACTTCTGAATCTAACTGTCATGTTCTGAAATTATCTGAAAAATCTGTACAGTTTCAGAGGCGACTTTCAGTGTTGCATGCCTGTTTTAGTGATCTTAAGGGTCGAATCTCTCGAGTTGCAGTATATGATATTGTATAAATTTGTATGATCTTTCCATAGAGTATTTATACTCTGAATATGGATGCTTATTGTGGGAGCTATGGATTTTCGAAGTCGACATTGGTTCTGTCAGTTCAGTCTGAAACTGTATAGTTTAAGTTACACGGTTGAATCTTGGGTGTCGTATTCAGTGGTCTTAGATGCCGAATTCATCTGGTGTGAAAACTAGGTTTTTGTAGTTCTTGGAATGATATTTCCATAGAGTGCTTATACTCTACTTTTTTTCTAAGTGGTTTGGGAGTCATGGTGTTTCAAAGTCAGCAGCCTGACAACTGTCGGCAGTTTGTGTCTGTCACCTTGTGAGCTCGATTAAAATTAGTAAACGTCGAAATTTAATTATGTGATGAAAAGCAATGTTGTAGCTCTTGTTCTCTAGTTTCAAAATATGTATATTTTTGCTATGTTAGCTGTTGTAGAAAAAAAGATACGAAAAAGAGAAGCAGTTCTGCTTGTATTGGAAAATTGCTTGTGTGCAGTTTCTTTACTTGTGGGTGGGTTTCCAGCGTAGGACGTTTTAAATTCAGTATTTATGATTTGATTTGAGTACATGTACTGAGATGTGATTGTGGATAGGTGGTGCTCCTTCAAATCTCACTTGAAGCTTGTTGGTTGTCATCGTCGAAGGCAAGTAAATGTAGCGGTGGTTTGCTACCGTTTTGTCTTGCTATTGTCATCACCTACACCTTAATATTCAGAACCATAGCAACTTAAATGCTAATCTGATCATTTTGGTATTATACAATTGTGGCTTATGTCATATCTTGCTCTATGGCTATTTACATGAGGTTTTGCTTATTGCTCTATATTTGGTGGGTATACACATTCTACTAATGAAGTTATATTGGAGAGACATGATTAATCATGCATGTGACATTTCATGAGCATCTCATGTTGCATTGAAGTTATGTCGCTAACCTATAGTTGCGACCGTAGCGGTACGCATCGTACGTTCCCGAGAAGGGGTGCGATGTAAAAGTGGTCATGGCATTGCATTCATATGCATTCATTGAAGTTATTAACATATACATGTTATTGTGGAAAAGAAGTGGTTTTTATATACTCTCTTGAGTTGCTTAATTATTAATTGTGGAGAAGCTATTCGTGGTTCATGGAGGTATATGTTTCTTTTATATAAATGTCTTACTATATGCGGTTTATCTAAATCGTTGTTTAATTCAACTTGTGGTTTAAATAGCTTGTCAAAACAATTTGCTTGCTGAGATGTTTCATCTCACCCTTGCATTAATCTTTCCAGGTACTTGATGAGTGACATGGCGGGATGGGGAGTAGCTGCACGTCATTCACTTCACTTTAATTAGAGTTTTGTACTATGTTTAGTAGTAAAGAATGTTTGGTTCTTAAGTCGACGTCTATTTTTTGATGAGGAGTGGTGGTTAATTTAAAGTTCTTTCATTCCTGTTAAGGTTATTTGATTGCTAGCGTGATGCCTTATGGATTTATCTATATTTCCATGTTTTTGCTTCCGCGTTGCTTATATTTACAAAGGAGATGCTGCCGAAATTTGTATATTTTGATAGCATGCTGTTTGTGATTGATTTTGGTAGCATCCCAGAGTGATTGTGTATTCCGAGGTGTTACAGTACCCACCCACGTGATATAGTTGCCCTTCCGTCAAATTAGACAGACTTGCTTAACCAAACTGCAGCGCCATGAAACTGATGGATCTTGCAGCGGGAAGAAGGGTTGGATGCGAGTGCCACAATAGCATAGCACTCATGTCTTCTGTAGATGGTACTACTCTGTTTTTTCTAAAGTAAAAGTCAGATTAGCAGCTGATGTTTTGGTGCAAGTGCAACGTGCGGGTCTGAACATCACAAAGTTTGTTTCAAAAAAAAAAACATCACGAAGTGTTTTTTTGACTGAACCTCGTAATATTCTGTCTGTCTGTCTTACAGCGGACGGAGGACGTGTCCCGCTGCAGATGCAGAGCCAATAACAAACCAGAGAGCTTGGATCGCAGGAGTGTGCGTGTCATGGCAGCGTGTGAAGCAGGGTGCAGGACTCTGCTCCGCTACGTTCGACACCAACAGCAGCCGAAAGAGCGCTTCGGCGTCGTTGGCTTCGACGTCGCCACATCGGTTTGGCAGCATTTACAACATCGGACAGAGGCAGCGTGTCCGCCGCCACGAGCTGACGAGCACGTCGTCCCGCCGAGATGCCTTCCGGCGCTAGAGTAACCAAACCATTGCCCAAAGCGGCGCGCGGCTCGCCGGCAGCAGCAAGCAATTAATCAGGCGCACGGAGGCATCGGAATCTCCTGGTGCGTTCACGGAGACGAACGAGTAGGTCACACCGGCGGACCCGAACCAGAAGTCAACCTCGCGAAGCGAAGGAGGGTATCTGGGCCAAGCAAAGGCGAGGCCCACCTGTTTCAATTTTCCTCTTGGTTTCTGCAGGTGAAACGATTTTTGCATTAGTAGCGAACAAAACAGCGTGCAAGCACGAAAGCGAGCACACGATAAATGAACGTTGAACAAACTTGTTTTGGATGATTTCCAGCAACGATTGCATGCTCGCGTTGTATGTAACACTTCCATTTCAACTCCAACAAAGCAACCGATCAAGCGAGAGCTCCCAAAGCGAAAATAAGAGCACTTTTACAGTAACCTGAAGGTATCATGGATGTGATCTAACCGTTAATTTAAGTGGGTACTATTGTAATTATTCATTTTTTTGTAGTTTGCTGGCCCAGCTTGCCTCACCTAGCTCGGCAAAGCATAGCCTTGCTGGCCCTGGAGAGCCATTTCAGCTAGCTCAATCCAGCAAGGAAATCCTTGACAGCACAAGCACCAAGGCACTGAGCAAAGAAACCAAACTCCTGGCTTCTTGCCTAGTCTGGCAAAGCAAGGTGGAGCAAGATCCAAACACGCCCGGAGACGCTCTGTCTTCTGCTCTGTTTCGTTGGCAATGACAGTAACAAGACACGACTAAATCAGGCAGTTGTAAAGTTCGTCATTTCTTTATTTTAGTTTGTGACCAAATAGAGACATTCTTCATGGTGTATTGTAATTACAACTTACGTTTCAAGTTTTCGCACTGCCGCTTAGACTTGTGCAGAAAAAGGGCAAAGATTATGAAACATAGTCATCCAGGGACTGGGCCGACAATTGCACACATGATGCAACATGCCATCTCATTTTTGAACATGAAAGCGTGGAATCAGTGACCTGAAACCCACCTTCATTCATATTTGTTGACGACCACTTCTGAAGAAGACACGTTTAATTACAAGTCATGTATATTAGGCACCATTTCTGCAATATCAGGCGTCAGGTGTGCTTGCCGTTCTTTCCGTTCGAAACAAACACGTGACGATAGAGAACTTCGGCGTTGCTGCCTTGCCGCGCGCAAAGTTGACGTACGACTACACAGATCGGTAGGTACCTGGGCATGCCAAACGTTGTTCAGTTGCTGCAAGTTCCTCGCCGGCGAGAGGCCTACCTGTTTTCCATTTCCCGGCCTGCCTTGTTGGTTCTCTGATTCAATTTCTGCAGGCGACACGACTTTTGCATTGGCAACGAACAAAACACCATGCAAGTACTAAAGCGACCGCACGATAAACTGACGTTTTACAGAAGAAGGATTTGGATGATTGCCAGCAACGATTGCATGCTCACCACACCAAGTGCTCATATAGAGCACTTCCATGCAACCTCTGTCAAAGCCACTCAGACGACTGAGATGTGAAGCATTGGAGGAAACCAAAAGCACGTATGGGGGCAACAGGTCGTTGGCTGAAGCTTTTTTTATTTTATTTTGCTTTAGTTTAGGATCAAAAAGCCTCTTATATCACGAATCTAGTCTTAAGCGAATCGAAACAACTAAAGGAAAGGTGAACTAACACGTATTACAAGTGCTTTCTCTACCTGGATCGAAGAGACTACTATATTTTGTAACACTAGTGCAGCTTGACCAAGACGGATAGAACACTATAATCTTCCTCAGCAAGTGCATAACCTCAAAGAGACAGAAGCTAAATGACTCATGCAATGCAGGAAACAAAGGAGTGACGAAAGGGCATAACTACCGAAGTCACTTCATTGATGATCGTCATTCGTCGCCCACGATTGAAGCAGGAGGAGCAGCACTTGATCAGCATTGACGTGGGGAGGACGTTCAAGGGCCGTCCAGGAGCAGATCATCAACGGTGGTCTCGTTGGCGAGGAACGATGAAGATGCTTTCGAGCGTCCGGCTCCTCGTGGCGACTGGTAAATCTTGCGAAGTACCAGGTCGCCGGTTCTGGTGTCCTTGATACTGTATGTACTCGGTCATGATCCATCCCGGCTTCTCAACGGACCCCGGCGCCGTCCTGACGTGGTACGGGAACTTCTGTAGGTACCCGCCCATTGAAGAATCAAGCGTTGGCGCGGAAGCTGATGTTGCCGTCAAGGGGCGGCACACAGAGCAGAAGGTAGAAAACAGAAGCAGTTTTATTGTCTAAAATAATGGCCATTAGTTTTTCTAAACTAATGGCCATTAGTTTGATCCAACGGTCTAGATCTAATATCGAAAATCTCCTACTAATGGCCATTAGTAAGGGTAATATCAGTAAAGATCAACAGACACAAATTTTAGTTGCCAGCGTATTATTGATTTATTCCGCTGCTTTTTCGGTGGAAAGAATCGACGAGTCTCGATCTTCCATAATGATCATGTGCCTCAGCCGATCTTTTTTTCTTTAGAGTCGACGAGTCTGTTATTGAATATTTATATCCAAGGTTTAGGAGCATCATGCCTACACATGTTAGAGGTTGAGTTGAACACGCCTATTTCTTTTGAGTTATGGAGTCGACAGCGCAGGGTGGGGATAGGTGTCGATGGTGGCGGCGCGGGCCCCCCGCCAGCCACGACATCGGCGACTGGAGACGAGAATGAGGGCACCGCCTCATATGCGAAGGAAGCTATGAGCTTTTTTTTGGAGGGGCCAAGATGGGCTGAGCTAATAAAATGAAAGCTAATTAATTTAAAGTAAATTAAATAATTAATTGTACAATTACAAGATGCCCTCGTATTAATGATCATTAGTTTAGAAAAATAATGGCTATTATTTTCGACCGTAAAACTGCTCAGAAAGTATCTTTTAGGGATACTCTGTTTTCTTCCTTCTGCTCTGTTTCGTTCGCAGTGACAATTACAAGACCCGACAAATCACCCAGCTCTCGTTCATTCGCCGTCGAGACTCGAGCTGTCCATCCCTGTAATTGTTAGCGACAAAATCTCGATCGCTGCTCTAAGAAACAAGCCTCGCGTTTTGCACATCGCTATCGACAAATGGAGCGTCGACCGACCTTTGCCACACAGCTCGAGTGTTTTTGAGACAAGGAAGCCGCCTTCTTGTATAAGGAGGGTAAAGTTCATCATTTCTTTATTTTATTGTTTTTTTTAGCAAATAGATGACATTCTCCATGTTGTACTGTAGCTAAGAACCTACGTGTTCCAACTTTTCACGCTGCCACTTAGACTTATGCAGCAGAAGGGCAAGATGTTGAATCATTAGAAGATGATGAAACAAATCATCACATTTTTTGAACATGAAACTGTGGAATCAGTGAACTAGTGGGGCACGCAATGCATTCAGTTTCCAACTCTCTTTACAGGTTTGGAACATTGTCAGCTTTTGTTTGGAACGTTGTCAGCTGGACGTCTGATCCGAAGTGTGCGGCCAGAGTCGACCTCGTGTAGCGAAGGCCCACACATTGGCCCGTCTTTGATGCGGCCCATTGGTGGTTCTTGGTCGACGTTGCGCGCTCGTCGCCAACGGCGCCCAACCAGCAAGTTCCTCGCCGGCGAGGCCAACCAGTTTTCCATTTCCCGGCCTGCCTCGTTTATCCTCTTGTACAATTTCTGCAGGTGACACGACTTTTGCATTAGCAGCGAACAAAATACCATGCAAGTACTAAAGCGATCACGCGATAAAACGATGGTTATAGAAGCAAATTTTGGATGAATGCGAGCAACGACTGCATGCTCACCAAATAGGCAAATATGCTCCTATATGTATAACACTTCCATGCCATTATGCCAACTCTATCAAAGCGATCCATTATCTATTCTATGACCATGAGCGAGCTCCAAACTTGCGTTCTTATTTTCTTCTTATGATCACGGCATGGGGGCTGGCACCCAGACGACTGATCGAGCTATGAAGCATTGGAGGAAACCAACATGCCCTGGTGTATGCAGGGGAATGAAATGAAGGGGGATCATTTCTACTTGGAGTGAGCCCGACACGCGGAAGCAGCTAGGAGAACATATGCCCGCGCCGCAGCCTCGGGCCCTTGTGGCGCTTGCGGCTCAGTCACGATTTCGATATTGCCTGACATTGACATGCCCGCCTAGCTCATCGGAAGCTGGTGGCAGAACTGCGCGCTCAGCTGCAGATCCTGCGCAAGAACCGCGCGCCAACCTCATCTGCCGAACCCGTCGTCACGCGTTGCAGGAAGACGAGCAAGGGCAAGACGAGCAAGAGCCTCGCCTCGAAGGTAACTTCGGTGTCGAAATTGAAACCCCGCAATGCTTAGCATTTTTCTCCGGTGATCTGATCGAGCCGTCCTTTTGCCTACAGACTTAACGCCAGAGGATCAGCAAGCGACTGCGAAAAGCCTCCTTCTTGTATAAGGAGGGTAAAGTTCATCATTTCTTTATTTTATTGTTTTTTTTAGCAAATAGATGACATTCTCCATGTTGTACTGTAGCTAAGAACCTACGTGTTCCAACTTTTCACGCTGCCACTTAGACTTATGCAGCAGAAGGGCAAGATGTTGAATCATTAGAAGATGATGAAACAAATCATCACATTTTTTGAACATGAAACTGTGGAATCAGTGAACTAGTGGGGCACGCAATGCATTCAGTTTCCAACTCTCTTTACAGGTTTGGAACATTGTCAGCTTTTGTTTGGAACGTTGTCAGCTGGACGTCTGATCCGAAGTGTGCGGCCAGAGTCGACCTCGTGTAGCGAAGGCCCACACATTGGCCCGTCTTTGATGCGGCCCATTGGTGGTTCTTGGTCGACGTTGCGCGCTCGTCGCCAACGGCGCCCAACCAGCAAGTTCCTCGCCGGCGAGGCCAACCAGTTTTCCATTTCCCGGCCTGCCTCGTTTATCCTCTTGTACAATTTCTGCAGGTGACACGACTTTTGCATTAGCAGCGAACAAAATACCATGCAAGTACTAAAGCGATCACGCGATAAAACGATGGTTATAGAAGCAAATTTTGGATGAATGCGAGCAACGACTGCATGCTCACCAAATAGGCAAATATGCTCCTATATGTATAACACTTCCATGCCATTATGCCAACTCTATCAAAGCGATCCATTATCTATTCTATGACCATGAGCGAGCTCCAAACTTGCGTTCTTATTTTCTTCTTATGATCACGGCATGGGGGCTGGCACCCAGACGACTGATCGAGCTATGAAGCATTGGAGGAAACCAACATGCCCTGGTGTATGCAGGGGAATGAAATGAAGGGGGATCATTTCTACTTGGAGTGAGCCCGACACGCGGAAGCAGCTAGGAGAACATATGCCCGCGCCGCAGCCTCGGGCCCTTGTGGCGCTTGCGGCTCAGTCACGATTTCGATATTGCCTGACATTGACATGCCCGCCTAGCTCATCGGAAGCTGGTGGCAGAACTGCGCGCTCAGCTGCAGATCCTGCGCAAGAACCGCGCGCCAACCTCATCTGCCGAACCCGTCGTCACGCGTTGCAGGAAGACGAGCAAGGGCAAGACGAGCAAGAGCCTCGCCTCGAAGGTAACTTCGGTGTCGAAATTGAAACCCCGCAATGCTTAGCATTTTTCTCCGGTGATCTGATCGAGCCGTCCTTTTGCCTACAGACTTAACGCCAGAGGATCAGCAAGCGACTGCGAATCGTGCCCAATGGCATCAAGGAGACGACGCAGAAGCCGGGGAATCACTCTGAATTCTGATGGCGACTACATGATGATGCAGAATGTTAAGTTGCATGCACCAACAAGTTCAACCAGAAGTCTAAGCTGATAGGGAGAGGTGGGTAATTCACTTATGATTCAACATTCCTCCTCACGTGCAGCTCTCGTGGGCGTGGGCGCAAACGTGGAAATAGAAGTGGCGCGGCGGAATATGCGGTCACCAGGACTTGAACTCAAGACCTTTAGCTCGATACCATGTTAAGTTGCATGCACCAACCAATTCATCCAAAAGACTAAGCTGATGGGGAGAGGTGGACAATTTACTTATGGTTCAACACTCCCTTTCACGTGCAGCTCTCGTGGGCGTAAAAGTGAAAATAGAAGCATCGATACCATGTTAAGTTGCATGCACCAACCAATTCACCCAAAAGCCTAAGCTGATGGAGAGAGGTGAGCAATTTACTTATGGTTCAACACTCCCCTTCACGTGCAGCTCTCGTGAGCGTAAACGTGGAAATAGAAGCGACGCAGCGGAATATGCGGTCACTAGAACTTGAACTCAAGACCTCTGGCTCTGATACCATGTTAGAGTTGCATGTACCAACCAGTTCACCTAAAAGCCTAAACTGGTGCGGAGAAGTGGGCAATTCACTTATAGTTCAACACTCTCCCTCACGGCAGCTCTCGTAGGCACAAACGTAGAAATAGGAGCGGCGCAGTGGAATATGCGGTCACTAGGACTTGAACTCAAGACCTCTGGCTCGATACCATGTTAAGTTGCATGCACCAACCAATTCACCCAAAAGCCTAACTTGATGGAGAGAGGTGGGCAATTTACTTATGGTTCAACACTCTCCTTCACGTGCAGTTCTCGTGGGCGTAAACGTGGAAATAGGAGCGGCGCAGCAGAGTATGCGGTCACCAGGACTTGAACTCAAGACATCTGGCTCTGATACCATGTTAAGTTGCATGTACCAACAAGTTCACCCAGAAGCCTAAATTGATGAGAAGAGGTGGGCAATTCGTTCAACACAGAAGCCGTCGCCACAGACTCCTCCGCCGCCACGCGACATCAGCTTCCGCTTACTTGGTAGGTGCAAGAAAAGCTCAATTCTGCAAGAAAAGCACTATTGTGCTCCTCAGCATGCATGACCCGTGACGACCCGCAAGAGCCTGCTGAAGTCACCATCGACTCTCAAGACATAACGGCGCTGACGCCCCGGCATCAGGCGTGTTCCTCCATCTCCTTCACTGAAGAGCCGCTGCAGTAACAACTACTAGTAGTACTCTGTCAGTGAAGCGAAATCGAGTTTATTTGTTTATACTGAAAAGCTAGCAAAGTCGTGTTTGGAGATTACATAATTGGTATTATCTAGCGATGTTTGTGCTCTTCTGTTTTATAATTTGACACCAATATGATATTCGTTGTGCTTGGCACCACTGATCCTTGTCATTTTATATGGCGGATTGTAGAGCGAGAGAAAGGAAGAGAAAAGCTGATGCACAAGAACTACTACTGATCATGTTTTTGCAATACTTAATAAGGTGTACAGAGGACTGATCATAACAAAACATGACGACGTAGAGCGTGAAGCAGACTGCATGCCGCTGCTCTGCTACATTTTCAGGTCGGCTCACCCGCTGTTGCCGACCGGCACCGGCTGAAAGAGCGCTCCAGCGTTGACGCGCCCAGAGTAATTCGCGCGCAAGATACATCGGTTGGCAGCATGAGCTGCGGCCGCGAGGATGGGCCCGGCCAGAGCCAGCGCGTCCGCCACTTTGCGCAGCGCGGCTAAAGGCACGGGATCCGCACTGGCC
>LAPY01001048.1:55337-66308 GCA_000970635.1 Eragrostis tef | reverse complement strand
ACAGATACACGGCGGCGGCGGCGGCCAACGTGCCGACGACGAAGGCGATGGCGGCGTTTCGGTCGTGGCTCGCCAAGGCGGCGCACCTGCTAGCGTGCTGCTGCAACCCTGCCACGGACGGGCCCCGCGACCCGGAGCGCCTAGCGAGAGAAACAATCTGTAAGCAGATTCGATCACCTTACCTCGACACGCATGCACGAACTAATTAACGGGATGCCTAACTTCCTTCTCTTTCCTTTCTTATTATCCAGTCAGCGTCAACGAGATTGAGGCCCTCTACGTGCTGTTCAAGCAGATAGACTCCGGGGCGGTCGAGGACGGCATGATCAGCAAGGTCAGCAAATTAAATAATGATGTCCACTATATACTCGATCGTGTCTCGACTGGAATGCGCTCTGTTATCCTTTTTTCAGGTGCCTCGGGGTGTAGAATAAAGATGTTAAACAGCAATGGAACTGAATACCACTTAGACCATGGATTGCTAATTTGCGCTGTTACTAACTTAAATAAGATATAGGGCTACTACATGGCTCGGAAATATGCTTTAGATGGTTGCATTCAAAAGTAGGAAGAAGAAAGGATTTTTATAGCAAATTAATCACCATAGTCTGAAGCAAGTCATATATATTTACAAGTCTTGGAACTCGCATAGGATTACATTGTGGCTACCAGTCAACTCTAGTTTATTTCTTAGTATTTTTGTGTCAATACTATTGTCGTATTGTCCTTTTAGTTTTAAACACATGTATATATCTCTACAACATGTTCCATGTGTCCATTGATCTCTCTCTCATGTCTGATCGTCTAAAAATGCAGGAAGAGTCTTCGGCCCAAACAAAGGTGGCACCATTTTTGCTGATCGGGTCGGGTATATCACATGAGCAACCCCCCCCCCCCCCCCCTCTCTCTCTTTTTAAGACTATTTATATGCTTCTCTTAAATTTAGTGAGCTACTGGTATAAATATAGTTAGATGGATCAATTCATGATGCCCTAAACCGGTTGCTTACAATATGAGGACTGACATTTGACAACGAGTTAACAATACATTTTCCATTCTAAATGTAATATATGTAACATGTTTTTTCAGGTCTTCCATTTGTTTGACAAAAATGAAACTAGAGGACTTGAATTTGAAGAATTTGCAAGAGCTTTATCCGTCTTCCATCCCGACGCCCCAATTGATGACAAAATCAGTTGTAAGTTAATCATAATATTATTTTTTATTTATCCATAGTATAAAAATTAATTTGGTGTGTTTGAGTATTAATCATTTGGTAATAAAATTATTATTTTGACAGTTGCATTTAGATTATATGATCTCAAGAACCAAGGTTTCATTGAAAGAGTGGAGGTATTTATCAGATTTTTCTACTTTGTCGTCCTAATATGCAAATTTATAATAGATTAGGACTATAATTTTCTAACTAGTGATCAACTCTTTATATCCTATAATCTTGTAAACATGTTGATGTCTCAGTTGAAGCAAATGATGGAGGCTACACTTGCCGAAGCAAATCTAAACCTTTCGGACGAGGTAATCGAAAGCATCCTTGACAAGGTACACACTTTTATCATGTTCCATTGGTATAAATTAAAATAGCATAAATATGGATAGTGAGAACTAATTCACTTTGCCATGATAGACATTCGAAGAAGCAGATACTAAGAAAGATGGGAAGATTGATTTTGAGGAGTGGTACACTCTTGTTAATGCACATCCATCCTTGATAAAGAATATTACGCTCACATATCTAAGGTAAAACACTTTACACCTACATGAATCTGCAGCTCCAAGTATTTTGCTAACTCTTTAGATGTTTATGCCCTTATAATGGATTTAGATACTTTTATACTAGATCATTTTGGAAGTTGTATATCTGAAACTACTAGATAATGCAAAGTATATGTAGGTGATGGAAATTATCTTTTGTTGCAGTAGAAAAAAGGATCCTTTTGAATTGAAAGAGTGTCAAAAAGACATTAATTTGTTTCCACTTTTGTGAATTTGTTACAAATTTAGTATTATTATTGTACTATGTGCTAAGCTTCTAGTCCTGTATTTTACTTTACATGCAGAGATATTACTGTGGCATTTCCTGAGTTCGTCTTCCACTCGCAAGTGAAACAGAGCAATGAGGTCTATAGATAATTATCAGGGAAAGTATGGCCGCAGACGTCTGTAAAAATCACATTGCCTATCATTAGCCTTCTGTTGTACTATAGTACTATATCACTTAATATACTGCCATTGCGCCTCAAAAGAAAAACTTAATATACTGCCATTGAGTAACCCTATATGTGGACATATTTGCTAGTTGTTTTTTCACGTGATTTCTCAATGATCCCATGGTTACCCATCGGAATTCAATGAAAACTTGGTTATTTTTTTTAAAAAAAAAAAATAAAAAATCTAAAGGTTCACATAGGTCTTATAAAACTTGTCATGGAACATAACAAACCTTGTTGTCCTTGCAAAATACATGGAAGATCATATACATGGTAGCAGACAAAGTGACACTAGGCAAAAAGCTTCTGAATTATGTCATTGGAACTTGTCCACTTCCAAAAATGAAAGTTACGTCATTCTTTTCCCATGGTCATGCCGTAACGCCATCCTTGTTTTCATCTCTCTATATAGAACCCATATGCCAGTTCACAATGCCAGCAAGGCAAGTACCAAGCAAATCCACGTCTAGATTAATGGAGGTGTGTACATCTGTTGGATTGACAAACCCATCATAACAAACTTTACTAACAGACGGAAGGGAAAGTTAGACCATGAGAGTCAAGCTGCTTTGTTGCGAGCATGACCCTTGCATGCCAAGCAACTTCACACAGCGACTAGCACCACCACCAACAGCTCTTATTTTGTACAACAACGGCATGTAACTGCTCCTAAAATATGGTTTACATTGCATTAACCCCCTCCTTTTCTTATTTTGTTAACATAAATGGCGCAAAATTAAGGTAGCCAACATGAATGGGCAGCAAAAAGTTTCTGCACGTCCACCACGCAAGCTAGCCCAGTGGCCAGCAGTAGATTTTTTATCGAACAGAAAAGGACACCAGCTTCATCTACGGCTCCCAGATGGTCAAGTCTTACATCAGAACATGGAGTAAAGGAAAACATAAATATCACAGTGGATCAACCTCACAAATTTTATGAATATCATTTCCGGGTCAGACAGATGACCCGCAGTTTAATTTACAACATGTCTATAACAAAAACAATAACAACTTCAAGTCAACCTGCTTCCGGCTTGAACACAGTTGTGGAACAACGATGAGCTTCGCCCAAGCAGAACACAAAAGTTAGTCAAACATGTCTAACAAAAACAATAATAACTTAAGTCAACCTGCTTCCGGCTTGAACACAGTCGTGGAACAACGATGAGCTTCGCCCAAGCAGAAAACAAAAGTTAGTCAGAGATCATTGCCAGTTCTTTCCATCCTAATAGCGGTTTGGCCTGGTTATAATCCCGCCAATGGGGATTGCTGCAAAATGGTCATCTAGAAGTTTCTTCCTCTGTATTGTTGCATATCCTGCAAAATAAGGAATTCCATCACAGGTATGTCATCTGACTATCGTGGTCTGTTTACTATTTATCGGACACCATGGTGCATGTATGTACTATGCCATATAGAAACATGAATTGTTATCTTACTGGCGCATAATAATAAACAGGACGAGTCTGCCCCATCATCATCTGTTGCCCATACTGCACAATGTAAAATAAAAAGTCAACTTAGTTCAAAAACAAATTGAAAGCATATCAGGTTTCCATCAAGTAGGATGGCTTGAGCACAGTGCCCATCTACTAGACAGAAGGTTCTTCAAATAATGTCAATTATAGTGGAACGTAAAGCAACCTGAGACGTATGGCTGCTAAGATGATTGATCACAATGGTTAAAATCAAAGAAGGAATATTACAATAAAAAAATATTCAGTTGTCTTATTCAATCAGTGCAATGAGTAGAGAATAAACATCCAAAGTAAAAAAGTTCAACAATCAAACAGCAGTTTATTACAACATATTGAAACCTGGTCAACCCTATTTGAGAACCATACACCATACGGATCACGTTAAGAGAATTACTGGGAATATCTGAAAACCTAAAATGATTATGGGACTGGAGCTACTAAAGTAAAACTAGAACACTAAGGCCCTGTTTGGATGTTGAAGTATTTACAAACCATAGTATTCAAAAACTACAGTTTTGGTTAGCACACCTGAAAAATACGACGGTTTTTAGATACCACGGTTTTCTTATGTTTTAACAAAACTGTAGTGTGTTTGATAACCTCAGAATATTTCACCGTATATGTTCATTTTACCTTGCTAAGCTGATAGGAATCCAATTAACTACATGCTACCAATGGGCGTATTATATTAACTATCTTTATTTTTTTTGTGAGGAATCTTAACTATCTTTATGCACTTCATATATACCGTATGTTTTGCCTTGTCTTTTTTATCCAACATTTTTTTTTCTCGGATTGCACGACAATTATGTGAGATGCCTTTTGAGATATAACAAGGAGGAAAATATCTTATAAAACTATGCATGAGTAGTCGCATACGTACGTGCAAAAAGCAGCCGGAGCACTTGTGAGATGACCAGCACGTACGCATCAACATTTCTTGGTTTTAGAAAAAAGAGGTAAAGAGTGGATTTTTAGAAACTCCAAAAATACCATGGTATTGAGGATACTTTGGTTTTCAAAACTGCAGTAAATTTGACACCCAAGGCCCTGTTTGGGTGTTGTAGTTTTTCAAAACCGAAGTATTAAGAAACCTTGGTTTTAAAACCGGTGCCAAGCAAAACCATGGTTTAGAAAAAAGAGGGTAGGAGTGGAGTTTTTAAAACTCCAAAATGGTTGCACTTTTAGCAATACCATGGTTTTTAAAACTGCAAAATTTGTTACATCCAAACACCTCCATAGCTCTCAAAACCAAAGTATTTTGCAAAACCATGGTATTCTTACAAAACTCCAAAAATACTTTGCATCCAAACAGGGCCCAAACAGCCTAGAGTTTTCAATACTACAGTTTTTTCATGAAACCATGGTTTAGCCTGAAAACTACAAAAATACTTTGTATCCAAACAGGGCCTAAGCATAGGAATATGGTACTTCAAAGTTACGATGAGCCAAGACATGATGTCCAAGATGTTAATCAATTAAAAATGCATGGTAAACTTCACTAAAGGTACAAATTTCTCACCTGTGGTGCAGCAGGATGCATGTAACCCTGTGGCGTAGTTCCAGGTTGAGCATTATACATCATAGGCTGGCCACCATAGGCTGGAGGGTACTGCAATTTAATTGATGCAAAAAAATTCAGAAGCAGAATGAAAAGATGCAAAGACACCAGCAACATGAACCAGTGAAGTACAGCCTTTCAAAAACAACAATAACACATATAGTATGAATTTTCTAAATGTATAACTGCATAGAGTAGTACAAATAATCACTTAGGTCATCTCGAAAAATGCATTTCTAACTACTAAAAGGAATATACTTTGTCAAAAAAAAAATTCACTAACCATACTATATGATTCAGATAAAAAGGAGACTAGAACCATAAGAGAAAAATAGTGAATAAAGAATAATCAGAAATTGCCTGACTATCAGGTAACATCTATTTACATGTCTACATTCACTTGAATGCATATGTTGCGCCCATTTTGTATAACTAGAAGAGGCATATAAATAAAAGATAGTGCAAACTCACCACTGCTAAACCAGGCCCGAGAGGTGAAGTTGGCATGTTATTAGGGTAATAGTATGATCCATCGGATGCAGGAGGTTGTGGTGACCTAACAGATGCCGACGGTGTGAAACTTTTCGCATTAGGATTCAGCTTGAATTCCTGATGAAAATAAAAACTCAGTCATAAAACAGTCCAACAATTAAGGGAATAGATACTCAACAGTATGCAAGGACATAAGAATATATAGAAAACTTTCTGCAAGCAAGACCTTAGCATTAGGGTTTAAAGTTGATTTTTCTGAGGTAAGAGATCCCATTGAAGAGCTCGGTGACAAGCCAGGAGCACTCGCAACTGAGTTTGCAGCGATGCGCTCTGATGTTGATGATGTAGAACTACCAGGTCTTTGAGAGTTCACAGGTTCCACCGTAGAAGGATGTTTGGGAGATACTGTTGAATCAGGTTTCAAGGCATCTGCGGATTTAAATCCTTGACGGGAAGATGAGGGATCGTATGCATGTGAACTTGAAGGTAGCCCATCCAAACCTGTAAAGATTAGCATAGCATCATATATATTCTGCTGTTGAAGAACCCTGGAGCAATATAAAATCACAGGATAACACAAAGCTCAAATCAATTTAATCAGATCATTCGTGTCAAAAATTTAATCAGATCATCAAGTTTCAAGAAACAAGTACTCCAAAACATACATATGCACATCACTCAGCTCAGTGGCACAAATTATTAAATGGTTAAAGTGATATCACAACACTGATGCTAAATTATCATAATTACGGAAAATAAACTTGCCAACTGGAACACATAGTGAAACAATGATTCTATTGAATTAACTTCTGATGCATGATGACTTCCAAAGAGCTGAGACTTGCAAATTTAACTAGACACTGCCATCTTAACTTTATTTTAACACTTCTAAGTAAATAGCTAATAGGGAAAAAATAATGGCAACTAGCAGCCACAAGACAATGATCATGCACATAAAAAAAATGTAGACTAACACATACCATCCAAACGGGAAAAAAAAATGGAACATAAGTCAGCAATTCTATGTGTAACAAATTTCTGAAACACTCACCTTCAGAAATCAGTGGTCTAACTCCTTCAGACAACTATTAAAAAGAAAAAGAAGCCAAATTCAGCTGTGAGAAGCATTCTCATGATTAAATTTTAGTAGTGACACCAAAGATAACTTACAATATTCTGACGTTGCAAATTTCTATTATCCTTGGCATCATTGTTACTTTTGTCCACCTTTTTATCCAACCTAAGGTATACAGCAGTACGTCAGAATACAAAATCAACATGAATACAATTTCTTGTAACATGTTCTTGTTAGGGACAATCCAATACATGCATATCACCATAACCAACGCCAAGAAAAAAAAATAATAGATGGAAGAATATTTAACTGGCAAACACAAGGGAAGAATTTTAGCAAACAAGATGCAGATTCATACAAGGAACTAGACATAGAGTCATAGACAACATACAGAATATTATTAGAATACTACTTTGAGCAAAACATCATATTAGGAAAAAAAATACCAGAAAGAGTTGGATCATGGAAGAAGTGAGGTTTCACCAGTTACCATTAATGATTGATTGAACTAACATGTCAACTCAAGGGAACATTGTGATTCACAGAGCTAATTTGGTGTCTCAAGAAAATGAATTATGGGGCAGTTTGTTGGATTAATTTATTTCTGAAGATGATGACCTACTTATCGTAGTGTTGTCCAAAGTATTAATAAGATTTGTATAAATTCCATAGAAATTAGAAGCGATACGTCACAAATATTTTTGCCTCTTGCACATCAGTCCTAGAACGTTTTGGCAAATCAAAATTTTAGTAACTCAAGCAGCATGTAAACAAGCTTAGAGTATTGCTAAGTTGGCAGTGTGCATGTAGGTGATTTGGTCAATGAAACGTTCATCCTAGTGGTCCTCTATTTTAGTGATACTCTGTTCCGTCCAATTTTAGTGACCTTGCCTGCATCCAGCAAGTTTCCCATGTCATGATCCAAACTAATCCAATGAGCTTGACAAGCTCATCAAAACTATTGTTTTGTCAAACCTTGGAGTCAATGACGAAGAATAAACCACAACATCTAAACATCCACAATTCAGTTTAATTGACTGTTAGTTCTAAGGGGTAAGGGGGTGCTGGACAGCAAGCTAGCAAGTGAGGCACACTAAGGCACCTCCATTACCTGCACACTAGGTGCTATTTATAGTACATAGGAGGGGGGCTGGCTGCTACTTCTCCTAGACTCTAGAAGGTTACAACTACAGTAAGTCGGTGCTACAGTACCGCTGCTACATTCCAGAACATATCACTAGTTTTCAAGACTACTATATTCTAGAACATTCCTAAGCACAAGGATTGCTACTAACATTGACTACAGTACACCATAAAAAAGAAACCTTATCATGTGCTACAGAACCGTATATGGTAACATGAACTCAAATTTGGACTGCCTTGCGAAAAATAGCTTTAAAATCTTTGATGTGATTGCGATCTACATGCTCATAGTCCCCCCAAAAAAAGCATGTCCACACGCATTCTTGAAGAAGTACATATGGTCAGAACATATGTAGGGTTTTGTACCTGTTTTCATCTGTGGACGAGGGCTTATTTGTCTGGTAATCAGATGACAACTGGCCAAAATTATTTGTTTGGATAGCAGAAGATGGATCAGCATCAACAAATACAAAGGAAGATTCCTCATCCTGCATGTCAAGAACAAAATTAAGAATTTAATAGTTCATCTCACCTAATGATATAGTGCATATGGCCAATGCTTACTTATTTGTGATTTAATCAGCACAATAAATTAATTTGTGAAAAATAACAAGTTCTTCAATAGAAAAAAAAAGGTTGGCCTGGGGCACATCCTAGAATAAACACTCAACCAAAAGCAAGTGAAACCAAGAAATCAGACGCAATATATTCATGAGAAAATGCAAATTACTCGCTAAACTTAGAAAACAAGGAAAAAGATGGAATACTCGTACTCCCCCAACCCAAGATTGGACATTGGAGACTGACAATGCCTCAAAAAGTAATTAACTATGGAGCAGGTAATACAGAATATGTAAGGTCATTATACTTGTGTACCATTGTTGCTGAACTTGCCAGAGAATCCTTCGGGTTGATGTTGCCTGTCTTGGGTTTAGGGTTACTGCTTGGTAAATTTGAATAGGACTTAATTGTGCTGTTGTCGATGTCCCTACGCACAGCCGAATATTTAATCTCTTCATCATGGTCCAAGTCATCACCCAAGTATAAGCCTCTTTCCTGCGTAAATGACCTCAAACTTCAATTTTGTAATCAGGACGACTACAGCACATGTGCTTGTATCCTTTATTTTCGCGTGTTTCAGTAACATTTTTCACTATCAATCACTCTCTGTCCCATTAATGGGAGTGGAAGAAGTGAAAATGGCAAAAATGGAGAAGTGGAAACATTTTTCCCTTGAAAGTGAATGTTGTTGGTACCATATCCATATTATCAAATCAAATGACCAAGATGAAAACAGCAATCTAAGCATAGGCTTACCTCAGCAAGATGGATATCTTTGGTATCTTCTCCTTCTATTTCTCTGGCTATTCTTGAAGCATGCTTTTCAAGCTCTCTCATGTGAGGACCTCTCTCAAGCTTTGTGGTATAAATTTCTTCATTGAAAGTACTCTTTACCCCAAACAAGGCTGCATTTGTTTCGAACTGGTCCCAGCTCCTATAAAAATATGAATTGTTAATTATCAAGCAGTTTTTCACATGAAAAGCACAAGTTAACTATACATAGGTTATGCAACCATGCTTACAACGCTCTAGCTAAAAAACAATTCCAAACTTTATCTTTTTTATTTTCTTTCATTTGCAGTTCACAGCACCGTTATACTGAGTACAAGCTATGTCATGTCAACATATATTCCAGCGACCTTTCCATCCAAAACATACATACTGGTGCAAATTTAGAACATGCTCTAAAGAAAGTGCTTACATTATACACTGATAAGCTACCTATTGATGTTCAAAATCACCATCTACACACCCTGTTTTTCATGACATAAATGGCATCTGCTGCTTGCTATCATAATTATTTTTATAAAACTAACAATACATGGCAAAAAAAACAGAAACTGATAATCAATTGACCCCAAAAAAATCTCGATTGTTCAAGTAACATGAGTGCTCATTTCATGACCAATGACTAATAAAGTTGATTGTTGCAACGAAGCAGCTTTTCAGTATAAAATTGTACCTATTCCCTTTTCTATCAAATTTCTCAAGTTCAAGGCAATCTGAATCTCCTTCATCCGGTGCCCAGCGCTCGAGTTCTCTCTCTTCAAGATAATGAGTACGAGATATAGCAGAATCAATCAGCAAGTCTTTCCTTTTATCATGGCCGGGACCTTTTGGCAGCTCGTCGCCACCAAGTGCTACATCCTGGTAATTGATAACAAATAGTCACAAATTAATTACATTGATGACACATCAGAAAATGGGATGCTAATTCATGACTGTCAATTCAATCTATAAGCAGATCAAATGCCCACCGAAACGAAAGAAGTTAATAATACAGGAGAATAACAAGTGATGTAGTAAAGAACATAGCCAGAAAAGTACGAAAAGAAAAGGATGGAGTAAAATACCTTGGCAAGTATTTGGACGAGCTCCCTTGCTGGTATAATCATAGTCTCAGGCTTCTTTACAACATCAACAGCATATTGTGGTCCTTTGACAGAACCATCCTTTATCATTTGAGCCATTTTCAAGACTACTCCTACAAGAGAAGCTTAACACTAAGTACTGTAGGAACTTAAGAATTCAGGAAATGCTGGTTCTAACGGAATGCTAAAGATGAAACGAAATAGAGATAGCGTACCAAAGTCCTTGTCAGAGTTTGTTGCATGGAATATTCCAGAGATAACAGACCCATTTTTCACATGCACATCCACATGATGCCCAATAAGTTGTGTTAAAACATAGATTAGCCGATCCCTTGAAGGACCTGCTTGCCCCAGTTCACCTGCACTGCCAAAACCCCCAGATGACGACTTCACCAACTGTGGTTTACTTTCTTGCCTTCCGCTACCCTCCCTCTCCATCTTCCGGTGGGGGAATCCATTGACAGAAGCCCGAGAAGTCGCCATCTGCTGCTGATGACTCATCATTCCTGCATGATCAACGTAAAAGGAAATCACATTTTGCATAAGCATTACAATAAACTCT
>LAPY01001048.1:35669-46734 GCA_000970635.1 Eragrostis tef | reverse complement strand
GAGAGACACTGCTTTCTCTCCCGCCAGCTCCAGAGACAGCCTCTCACGAGCAAGATCCTGTCCGGTGATGAAGTATTCAGAGTTACTGCTAAAAATAAATAAAAATCCAAGCATACCTTAAAAATGTAAAAAGTTGATCTTTATCCGAGCCTCGTGTTGTGCCATAATCATAGCCGGTGGAATTAAGCAATAACAGAACCATGGGCCACATAGACTCCAACCAGGCCTTAGGTTCATATTCATACGTAAAATTATGCTCTTTTCCATTAGTTTTATCTCCTAAAACATAATCTAGAAGGATCGAAAAGGTACCTCAAATGCTGGTTCTTCGTCATTGTGAACTACTTGATGTACAAGTTGACGAAGGGCAGTAACACCCTCCACATGCATGACAATGTCCTTCCTTTGAAATGGTAACAGCGAAAAGTTTACAGGATAAAAGGCTGATCTGCTTGAAGGTTCCTTGGCCCCCAAATGCCCACTAGTTGAATCGATAGGCTGCAAAGTATTTTTAGCACTTGGCATTAGAAATGGGGATGAGTTGACAATTTTCGTCATCTCAGGAGAAGCTTGATATGCGTCCATAGCTGAACTGATCAATGTGTTCTGTTCATGTGCACTGACAGAGAATTTGTTGGTTATGGCAAGAATCCAAGGAATGCCTAGAGCCTTGGCTTCATCCAAGAGAAGTGAAAGAGCAGGTCGAGGCTGAGAACTGTTGGACTGGTGATATTGTGGAATTCGATGTGCTAGATTATGCACAACAATAACGAGGTCAGTCCTCCGGCTGAGATCGTGTAATCCTAACTGCAATTCTTCTTTGAACCGTCTAACCTCCAAAGGTAGCTCCTGATGCAAGATAAGTTCATAATGAAAATTCTCGGGTGTTAGATATTCAGAATATGGAACTAAAGCTTATGAGATGGTAAATATCCATCCATGACACAGAAGACCAGGATAACAAGTTGAACAAATTACTCTCCATGAATCTACTCCCTTGAACCATGAAAAGCAATAACATTAACGACCAGTAACATAATTCGAAACTAATGCTAACCATGATCCAGTAGAGTTAGGATCAGACAACAAAAGGAAAGTCAACATGTATTCCCTAGTGATATATGACAAAAAAAAGTTTCAGGCGCTGAGTGATACTGAAATAGAGGCAATTTTTCTACTTCATAAATGTAACCATAGTACCTGCAAGTTCACAGTTGTCGAATCTAAGTAGCATAACCCATTTGATATTCCCTTGCCATGCAGATCAACATGTATGCATTCAAGAACTGCATTGTTTCTTTCTTTAACTTGTTCTAACATTGCTTTTAGCAAGGAAGTTTTACCTGCCCCCTACATGTACAAATAAATCCCGTTATTAGTATTTCATGGAACATAAATCATCAGAGAAATTATAATAATAATACTCAACATTATGAAGGTACCTCTAGTCCGAGCAATCGCACCCTCCGAGTCCGAACGTAGACCTTTTTAGATATGGTTACAAAATCACTTGTCCCATATATGAGAAATCCATTTAAACTCTTGCAGCAACCTTTATCTTCAAAAAATGAATCAAATCCAAAATCAGACGCTGAATCTGCACCTATGAGAACTGGAAAATCCTCACTAATGTAATTTGGAGGCTGCTTTAGTGAATGGCCAACATGAATCCGCATTTTTTGTAATGCAGGTTGCTCCTCTTCATTTGATGAGTTAGAAGTGGATGATGGTAAAGTTTCTATGACTGTTGAATACCTGTATACAAATTACCTTCAGTTAAATAATGGAAACTTAACTTATGTATATAACAATGTGAAGCATGGTCATCTCATATTTAAGTACAAACAAAAGAGTAAAGCTTGTTGAATTGAGAAGAGTAACATATCAAAAAAGTACAACACACAAACATCAGCCATGTTCTGCACGAATAAGCTGCGTTAGTAGTAGCAACACTTCTCAGACACAAACCTTATTCATGAAATTACCAAAACTATAAGATTTGTACACATTGTTCAGGATACATTGTAAGCATGATATTCCTTTGTGTTGATCTCTGTTCCAATGTATTGCAAAAGGGAAAAAATAACAAATTTTTGGTTTTATACTTATGTTTTTTCCCTCTGAAATATCATACATATTTGCACCACTAGCATATGAGAAACTTTATACATGGCAGTTCAATTTACATGTTAGGCATAATAATCTTAGTGTTCTTTTTGGAGGCAATTTATCCTAGTGTTAGATGATGTAGTGAATTATCACATGATAAAACATACTAAAACTTCAAGAAAGCATGCTAACAAAAGCTCATAATGAAAACAGTTTATTCCATTCTTCTGAGCATTATCATTGAACTTGTAAAAACTTTCACAAGCTATTGCATACCAGTTTCCATTTATCTGAGCCTGGAAAAGAGTGCACAAATGTAGGCCGTGCCCAATTATATCCACTTTTAGTGGATCAGCATTTTTGCCACCTGGGAGTCCATTCCATCCAAGAGGAAGAATCGACGTGGCAGTTCTAATAACTGGAGGCTCCACGATATGACCAAGTTCAACAGAATCCGTGGCTGTTAGACCAAGTAGTTCTTGTAGATGCGAAAACTGTGGTAACTGCTCGATCCCCGCAAAAATGGGGGCATTTGCACTCATGCATGAATCATATATTCTGCATAAACAATGCAAAACTTTTAGCTGGGGGTGATCATTTTGTTCTCAATGAAACTGATCGAATAATATATGAAAAGAAAAACAGTTCCATACTCCCATCGGTCATTAAACATGAAAGCAGAAAAGAGCGCGATTGAAAAGTGGACAAACAATTCACTACAATATGCCATCACACATAGAATGATATGTGCAAGTCAAATTTCAACAGAGCTTCATCATTAATAAACAAAGCCACCTAAAAAACTTCTAATATCTCATATGCCATCATTGTCTCAATGACGAGTAGGACCAGCTATCTCAATAACATGTGGGCCAGGATGGCATACAAGAGGTTTTAATTTAAGCCAGTGTCATACAAGGTATTTTAAAATAAACAAATTGATATAGCCTTGCTTAAAGTACACTCCACCAGATCATTATCATTGTTAAAAAAGAAAAACAGTGCTCTTGTTCTCATCATTTATATTGATATTTTTGCCTTGTCATGTGTTAAAGTTCTGTTCATACAAGCTTTTTCCTCAATTTAGAAATTCATGGTTTATAAAATAGTTATCTTTCTCTTTTCACCTTCTGTATTTCAAAAAAGATAAGGTATCATATGAAACCCAAACCAACTAATTCCTAAGAAATTGGTATGCTGAGATTTAGTGGTTTTGAACCGCAAATGAAGCCCTGGTTGCATTGGTTTCCACAAAATAATGAAAGATTTCATCAACTATGCCTTGTGATAGATGTGATTAGAGTTAATCCCACTGACATGCACTTAAATAATATTTTTAAAAAGTGTGCAGCATTTAGGATTCCTTATCTAACTATGCCTATGTAGCAAACAAATGTATATAAAACTTAGTATTACAGATAATGCAAACTTCCTTTGTTTTCTACCATCATTGTAGACTTTAAGGAACAATCTATGCAAGGTACGAGATGAAAGTTCTGGATATGACGCGTGTAGATAAGAAGAGTTCTGGATATGAGCGAACCGATTCAATGTGAAATTATTCAGCATGAAGAGACTATACTTGAAAAAAAGGAGACCCAGGGCTCTTACTTTTGGAACCGAGCCCTATAAGACTTCATTGAGTGTGATTGCAAACGCTCTCTTAACTCCGATATAACAGACTGCACCTGCAAATGCCTTTGCCAAAAATAGAGCAAGAAAATGAGTAGATCCAATATGGTTACACATTCAAAATAAGGGTGGAAAACCAAGAAAATAAAGCATCCTTCCTATCATTTAGCCTTTAAAATTTAAATAAAGGAATCAGCACTGAAGAAAGAAGCTTATACCGATGTCATCTTGGAGTACTCTGAATCTGAAAGTGTATTGACTGATGAATCTCCCAACAGGTAAAGCTGAGAACAACAAGAGTATTTTTTAACATTGACAGAAGTTGAAGCTGTAATCTTTCAAGATTTTTCGAGATAAATTAGTAAGGGTCTTTTGAGCATGGATAACAAGAACAAAATTTAATATTTTACCCACTGATTTTCCCAATAAGTAATAATATCTAGAGATTGACACATAAGAAAATGACAGAAAATCAGAGCATTCACATGTACGGCATAACAGTTATTTGTGCTCCAACTCTAAATCTCTGGTGCAGAAGATGATCAAAACAGACGATACTTTTAACTTCCTATGCACTCTATACTTCTGATAGATGCGAAATTGCTACCAATGTTTAAGGAAAGTGAAAGCCTCTACTGAGTAAGCCAGGTTCCTGGGAGGTGGTGGAATAGACAAAGCGTCAAAATGAGGTGGCTATAATTGTGAGACAGAAAATTTGTCTGTGGCAACAAATTCGTTTCCATGTACAAGTCTGCTCACAGACAAGAGACAATGGTAAATGCAAAAATGTTCTTTGTTCTCCTCTACACCAATTTGAGACAAATGAGCAGAGGATACTATGCAAAAAGAGAACTAAAATAAGAGCTCAACTCGAGCAATTAAGAAAATATGTTACTAACCTCTCCAAATGGCACATATGAAGGCAAAGAAGGTACTCTACTCCACCGCTTAGAACCTCCAGCTTCAGATGCATTTATTTTCTCAGTCCTGATGTTATCTTCAGCATGCCCTTCATCTTTATCAGATAAAGGAGTAAGAGCAATTCCTTCAGAACCTTCCTGAATCTCAAGAGATCGGGGTTCTTCGTCTGATTCATCAACCTTTGATTGCAAATAGTTATCCAACTGTGATGACGCCTTTCCAACAACATTTGCTTGTTTCTGGAGTACACTTAAACTTTTACGCACCCCTTCCAAGGGAACAAGTTTTGAAAGCCTCCAGAGTGACTTTTGAACTGGGCCCACACCCAAAACAAGTTGTTCCCCACTGCTTTCTTTGGGCCTTTCAGTAGTTATCCCCACATTTTCTTCAGGTTTAGCATCAGTTTTATTTACAAAAGATGCTTCAGGTGTTTGGGCATTGTAGTGGTGAAAGTATGCTGGAGACAAAATACGTGGCACCAAGTCTTCTGGAATACAGTAGGATTTGAAGTATTCTTGCCATCCTCTTCTGTGAACATAACTGGCAACAGGCAACAAAAAAGGGGGATCAAGAAGCAATTTTTATTGTACAAAAGCAGCATTAATTAGTACTTGTAGCGTCCCGCCTCCCCGAGGCCGGGCCCGCACACCTGGCAGCCCTCTAAGAATCAAGACTAACCCCACAGACCAACACATGTCTTTTCTGCGCACTTTGTCCTCACTCGTGTGCACCCGGGAACGACTTCCCGGTCGGTCACCCATCACTCCAGGCCAAGCACGCTTAACTTTGGAGTTCTTTCGAGATGAGCTTTCGAAAAAGAAGTTGCAACTTGTTGACATGAGTATTCTATCAATCCTATTAAGCCTTGGGCTGGGATGTCACAGTACTTCTAATAATAGCATAACCAGTCTCAAGCCTAAAGGAACTTACTCTCTCAACGCAGCATTCCCAACAGGTGGCTGAGAGAACGTGATACACTTCACTGGGAGCCTGTTATGCTCTGTAGATGGAGAGGATGCAAGAACTCTCAAGATTGCAAGTGTAGCCAATGCAGCTACCTGCAGAAGTATTGGAGATGTATGGTCAAAATAAGGAGGCGATATTGGAGGAAATGTTGTCAATTGCCTACAGGTACTGACCGCTCCACCAAGTGAATGTCCACAAAGAACAAGTTTCCTGTTCCTTCTCTGTGCCAGATTGTATAGCTCCAGCGCTGGAATCCCCTTGGCACGAGCCATAAAACCCTGTGGCATATATTAAGTTGGGACAGATCCTAATCATGATGTATTATAACATAAGAGATTTCAGCAAGCAAAATTTTCAAAAATGTTGCGACTAGTGCATACGCGATGTGCTGCAGGCTTTGGTTTTCTCAAGACTTTTGATGCTTCTTGATAAGATTTCCCAAGGTTCTCTTCTCCCTTTTGGGCACCATTTTGTCCAGAGTCAGCAGCAGTAGTCAAACCCTGAGCCGTATCTTCGTGAAATATGTTCCCTTGGAGTATATTCACATCAGCAATAATGTCTCTATAAAAGAAAAATGAGAACTTGATATGATTGTATTATTGCAAACAACTATACATTTCAGAGTCTAAACTTCTCCATGAAATCTTACTTGTGGTCCTTTGTGCCAATAAACGTAGCAAAGAGGGTGTCACCAGCCTCTGCTAACAGATACCTGCATGATTTCACCAACAGCTGGATTATCTATCATAAAGAACATCAAAAGCATACGAATACTGCCGATTTAAACTACTTCACATGGGGCACATATAATGGGAAAAAAATATTGATTCCACTCAAAGATCCGGCACGGCAAGATGTGGTACTCGAGTAGACGTAGGCCCATTTTCTATTTCTCAAGACGCAGGAGAGCTGCATGGAGTAGTAGACCTTTAATGGGCTCTGCCGACTTGAAACTTAGTTTACAAGAGTGGAGAGTTTGTAAGAAAAATATCCAAAGTACAAAACAAATGGCACTCCCCGGGACAAGCATTATAATGCTGGCCGTTAATATCCCACTTACTAAATACTAATAAAGTAATAATTACTCATAATTAAAAATAAGGAAGATTGGTCTTTCCTCTTTTGGCAGCTTTGGGCACAGCAATTTAAGGACCAAAAGTAATTGAGTTTGCTAGCAAAGATAAAATATAAGGATGTTCTGTAGCAAAATTTGCCCTATATAACACACTCAGAGCTACTTCAGAGTGTTCTCAGAAGCCTTATTCCCTCCAAGAGTCTCATTATGAGACCTCTGATGAAGCAAGCATCATACATGATTATTTGATTTAGTCTCATTATGAGCTGTATAGCATTTTACTATACCGCATGATTACAAACTTCTGTGTAGAGCGAAATGGAATCACAAATTACATTAGATTATAGTAACAGCTTACCTATGTGGTACATGATCCAAGGATGGCTGAACACGCTCCAGTGACACAATGGTTCCACCAAAATCAGATTTAAACTTGTTGATATATCTCATCATCTCAGAAACAGGTCGCTGCCACAGAAAATATAATTCCACTAAGTGACGTGGTAAGGAAGAAAATAGATTTTTGTGAGGTACTTCAATATCACTACTATCCTAAGAAAGAGTTTTCTATAATTCAGATTGATGATTGATGCTCTGTCCAAACCAGGCAATAAAGAAGAAATATGTAACACGTATGAACATTCAGGAGGATAGCAAAGAGAGAGAGAGAGAGATGGTGATCACACATACAGCAAAGATGATTAAATATTACAAATATATGACAGTAGTGAAATGTCCAGGGAGGCAAGTTAGCATTCAGGCATCTGATCCAAATATGCAATCCATTTGCAGCCTATTCGGCGTTATAAAAACCTTAAGGTTCTAGTTGGGGCAAATAAGTGCTAGGCAGGATGGTGCCGCCCACCTTGTCAGCTGATCTTGAAGCAGTGCCAAAGTTATTGTGGTCGTGAACAGTGTGCAAAGTCATCGAACAAGTTTTCTCAGCCTAGGCATCCATTTCTATTGTCCCAGCTTTGGGTCACACATATATATACAGTTTTAAATAACAGTTATGCGCATTACTTTTTCGCAGAGGGGCAACGACTTAAGCTAAACAGAAAACTCTCATGAGTCATAGTGATTTATGTCAAGCTGAGCACTACTATATCAAACAACCACCTCAAAGCGGTTGCAGTTTTTTCCCCCCTCAAAACAGCACAAAACGGTGAATGCCGCATCAATGCTACAGAGCTGTCCCAAAATGAAGTTTGTAAATTTTTCGGAACGCTGTATGATCATTGCATGGTAGATACCTGCAGAGATTTTCCTACTCAAGTAGCTGCCCCACAACATTAAGAGGCAGCTAATAAACATATATCCAGCTACAGGACAGATGTTTCCTCTCCCAACATGCTGCGCTCCAGGCCAAGCACGCTTAACTTTGGAGTTCTTTCGAGATGAGCTTCCGGAAAAAAAGTTGCAACTTGTTGACATGAGTATTCTATCAATCCTATTAAGCCTTGGGCTGGGATGTCACAGTACTTCTAATAATAGCATAACCAGTCTCAAGCCTAAAGGAACTTACTCTCTCAACGCAGCATTCCCAACAGGTGGCTGAGAGAACGTGATACACTTCACTGGGAGCCTGTTATGCTCTGTAGATGGAGAGGATGCAAGAACTCTCAAGATTGCAAGTGTAGCCAATGCAGCTACCTGCAGAAGTATTGGAGATGTATGGTCAAAATAAGGAGGCGATATTGGAGGAAATGTTGTCAATTGCCTACAGGTACTGACCGCTCCACCAAGTGAATGTCCACAAAGAACAAGTTTCCTGTTCCTTCTCTGTGCCAGATTGTATAGCTCCAGCGCTGGAATCCCCTTGGCACGAGCCATAAAACCCTGTGGCATATATTAAGTTGGGACAGATCCTAATCATGATGTATTGTAACATAAGAGATGAACTGCTTCAGCAAGTAAAATTTTCAACAATGCAGCGACTAGTGCATACTCGATGTGCTGCAGGCTTTGGTTTTCTCAAGACTTTTGATGCTTCTTGATAAGATTTCCCAAGGTTCTCTTCTCCCTTTTGGGCACCATTTTGTCCAGAGTCAGCAGCAGTACTCAAACCCTGAGCCGTATCTTCGTGAAATATGTTCCCTTGGAGTATATTCACATCAGCAATAATGTCTCTATAAAAGAAAAATGAGAACTTGATATGATTGTATTATTGCAAACAACTATACATTTCAGAGTCTAAACTTCTCCATGAAATCTTACTTGTGGTCCTTTGTGCCAATAAACGTAGCAAAGAGGGTGTCACCAGCCTCTGCTAACAGATACCTGCATGATTTCACCAACAGCTGGATTATCTATCATAAAGAACATCAAAAGCATACGAATACTGCCGATTTAAACTACTTCACATGGGGCACATATAATGGGAAAAAAATATTGATTCCACTCAAAGATCCGGCACGGCAAGATGTGGTACTCGAGTAGACGTAGGCCCATTTTCTATTTCTCAAGACGCAGGAGAGCTGCATGGAGTAGTAGACCTTTAATGGGCTCTGCCGACTTGAAACTTAGTTTACAAGAGTGGAGAGTTTGTAAGAAAAATATCCAAAGTACAAAACAAATGGCACTCCCCGGGACAAGCATTATAATGCTGGCCGTTAATATCCCACTTACTAAATACTAATAAAGTAATAATTACTCATAATTAAAAATAAGGAAGATTGGTCTTTCCTCTTTTGGCAGCTTTGGGCACAGCAATTTAAGGACCAAAAGTAATTGAGTTTGCTAGCAAAGATAAAATATAAGGATGTTCTGTAGCAAAATTTGCCCTATATAACACACTCAGAGCTACTTCAGAGTGTTCTCAGAAGCCTTATTCCCTCCAAGAGTCTCATTATGAGACCTCTGATGAAGCAAGCATCATACATGATTATTTGATTTAGTCTCATTATGAGCTGTATAGCATTTTACTATACCGCATGATTACAAACTTCTGTGTAGAGCGAAATGGAATCACAAATTACATTAGATTATAGTAACAGCTTACCTATGTGGTACATGATCCAAGGATGGCTGAACACGCTCCAGTGACACAATGGTTCCACCAAAATCAGATTTAAACTTGTTGATATATCTCATCATCTCAGAAACAGGTCGCTGCCACAGAAAATATAATTCCACTAAGTGACGTGGTAAGGAAGAAAATAGATTTTTGTGAGGTACTTCAATATCACTACTATCCTAAGAAAGAGTTTTCTATAATTCAGATTGATGATTGATGCTCTGTCCAAACCAGGCAATAAAGAAGAAATATGTAACACGTATGAACATTCAGGAGGATAGCAAAGAGAGAGAGAGAGAGATGGTGATCACACATACAGCAAAGATGATTAAATATTACAAATATATGACAGTAGTGAAATGTCCAGGGAGGCAAGTTAGCATTCAGGCATCTGATCCAAATATGCAATCCATTTGCAGCCTATTCGGCGTTATAAAAACCTTAAGGTTCTAGTTGGGGCAAATAAGTGCTAGGCAGGATGGTGCCGCCCACCTTGTCAGCTGATCTTGAAGCAGTGCCAAAGTTATTGTGGTCGTGAACAGTGTGCAAAGTCATCGAACAAGTTTTCTCAGCCTAGGCATCCATTTCTATTGTCCCAGCTTTGGGTCACACATATATATACAGTTTTAAATAACAGTTATGCGCATTACTTTTTCGCAGAGGGGCAACGACTTAAGCTAAACAGAAAACTCTCATGAGTCATAGTGATTTATGTCAAGCTGAGCACTACTATATCAAACAACCACCTCAAAGCGGTTGCAGTTTTTTCCCCCCTCAAAACAGCACAAAACGGTGAATGCCGCATCAATGCTACAGAGCTGTCCCAAAATGAAGTTTGTAAATTTTTCGGAACGCTGTATGATCATTGCATGGTAGATACCTGCAGAGATTTTCCTACTCAAGTAGCTGCCCCACAACATTAAGAGGCAGCTAATAAACATATATCCAGCTACAGGACAGATGTTTCCTCTCCCAACATGCTGCGTGCACCACAACCCGGAAATCTATTGATCCGACAGTAATGGACCGGATCAAAGGTACCAAACGCAGCGCGCAGGCGAGTCTCGAGTGAGGCGGGACGGACCTTGTAGACGCACTCGGCGAGGACCATGGCGCAGAGCAGCTCCTGGAGCTCGGCGAGGGTGTCGACGCGGACGGCGCGGCAGAGCTCGCGGAGCTGGCGGCGGCGGCGCTGGAACTCTTCCCGGAACATGCGGTCCCGCTGGCGCCCGGGCCACGGCCACGCGGGCGCCCGCGGTGGGGACCACGGCCACCGCGGCGCCGGCAGCACCGGGAGCCGCGCCGTCTGGTCGCGCACCCACGACTCCACGCGGCTGGCCAGGGTG
>LAPY01001048.1:0-10602 GCA_000970635.1 Eragrostis tef | reverse complement strand
TGATGAGTGATGGGGATTTCGAGGTTAAGTGGCGGGTTTATGCGGTGGTGGGCCCGCTTAGACCCGCGATTCGCACCTGCTGGGGCCACCGGGGTTGCGAGCGACGTGTGGTGCCGCTGGAGCAGTTTATCGATATAGAAGTAGAATGTTTATCAATATATCACAATGTCTCTTTTTTTATTTCGAAAACATGAACAATATCTCTGATGCGTTAATATCTATAAACTACTCCGTATATTGTTAATATATGTTATTCCTTGTTTACAAAAGTTTAGAAAGAGGTTAATTTAACCTCAAGTCGAGTTGCATTTGTGATCGTTGATGAGGGGATGAAAACTTATAGTTATTCAACTTTGTATAACTGATTCAACTTTAGCCCCGCATTTGATTTTCTGGGGAAGACGATCTTATGAAATTAGATCGATCGGGAGACAGGGAAATTAAATAAGGGCATGACAAAATGATGCTGCTTTTACTTGTTTACACGAAAGGTGTGGAGCTGGGATCTGAAGCATGTGGTTAGTCAACCACGATCGAGCGAAGAAGATTGCACCATACTCTAGCTAGCCTGGAGTCATTGATAAGCATCCACCGGTGATTGATTAAGAAACACTATCACAATTACCCTAACATGTAGGCCTAAAGGCTTAGTGCGGTATATATATCATCATCACACGCAAGTTAACTCCCCCTCGATGTGTTGTTACGTGCCCGTAACAAAGGGATCTTCCCATTTCGTCTGGTACAGCAACAAGTATCACGCGTTCTGCGTTTAACCTTGTTTCCAGCCTCGGAATCCGTGCAGCAGAGACGGAGCTGTGGTGCCAACATCGTTCGATCGGTTCCGTAATTTAACGCGCTAGAAGCAAAAATGACAATGGTGGGTGTTTGAGTCCAACTGGTAGTTCCAAAATGCGCATACATGGTAGTACTACTATAATATGTTTTGGACCGGGCAGAAAGTTGCTCGTTTTGCCTTACACCGGCAACATGCAAAAATGCTCCCTTAATCGGCAATTACTATTTCCCTCCTTGACACGCAAGCCCGACGCAGAAAGTCAAGCAGAGTCGCAGAGTAGTTTTCCCGGAGCGAGCGAGCGAGGAAGAAAAATCTCTGGTTCTCGCTCGCTCTGTCTCGCGTCCACGTCAGCGGATCGCGGCAGGAGACGAGCCGAACGACGACGGGACCGGACGCCCACGTCGCTGCGCTCGGCTTGGCGGGGCAGCCCATCAAGCGTGGGCCCCGCAGGCCCACTTTATCCCGGGCCCGTGCGGCGGCACGCCCTGGAGCCGACGCGTGGCGCGACAGCTGGCGCCGGCCTGATTCTTTGTCCATCTAGAACGCGCGGATCAGTCCTACGTGTAATGATGCCGGTTAGGTTAGTAACGCGACGGCGATGCTAAGCGTGACTTTAGTCGTACTATGTTCTTTCGTTCGCGCGTGTGTGTGTGTGTCCATCAGCTTCTGGGAAGATAAAATGTGCGCCCTCGTCGCCGTCAACCTTTTTTTTTTCTGCGATGAGGAATATGTTCGCCGCCGATCGAGCGAACCTTCTGGCAGCTTTCGACCGACCGTGCCTTTAATCGACTCGTGCAGAAGATGGAAGAGCCGTGTAACAAGCGGGCAGTGGTAATTTGCCGCGCGTGAGTGTTGGGCAACTGTATGATGCTGCAGTGCTGATGCACCGGGTTGCCGATCAGGGAGAGAGTTGCCTTTGTATAACTGATTCAACTTTAGCCCCGCATTTGATTTTCTGGGGAAGACGATCTTATGAAATTAGATCGATCGGGAGACAGGGAAATTAAATAAGGGCATGACAAAATGATGCTGCTTTTACTTGTTTACACGAAAGGTGTGGAGCTGGGATCTGAAGCATGTGGTTAGTCAACCACGATCGAGCGAAGAAGATTGCACCATACTCTAGCTAGCCTGGAGTCATTGATAAGCATCCACCGGTGATTGATTAAGAAACACTATCACAATTACCCTAACATGTAGGCCTAAAGGCTTAGTGCGGTATATATATCATCATCACACGCAAGTTAACTCCCCCTCGATGTGTTGTTACGTGCCCGTAACAAAGGGATCTTCCCATTTCGTCTGGTACAGCAACAAGTATCACGCGTTCTGCGTTTAACCTTGTTTCCAGCCTCGGAATCCGTGCAGCAGAGACGGAGCTGTGGTGCCAACATCGTTCGATCGGTTCCGTAATTTAACGCGCTAGAAGCAAAAATGACAATGGTGGGTGTTTGAGTCCAACTGGTAGTTCCAAAATGCGCATACATGGTAGTACTACTATAATATGTTTTGGACCGGGCAGAAAGTTGCTCGTTTTGCCTTACACCGGCAACATGCAAAAATGCTCCCTTAATCGGCAATTACTATTTCCCTCCTTGACACGCAAGCCCGACGCAGAAAGTCAAGCAGAGTCGCAGAGTAGTTTTCCCGGAGCGAGCGAGCGAGGAAGAAAAATCTCTGGTTCTCGCTCGCTCTGTCTCGCGTCCACGTCAGCGGATCGCGGCAGGAGACGAGCCGAACGACGACGGGACCGGACGCCCACGTCGCTGCGCTCGGCTTGGCGGGGCAGCCCATCAAGCGTGGGCCCCGCAGGCCCACTTTATCCCGGGCCCGTGCGGCGGCACGCCCTGGAGCCGACGCGTGGCGCGACAGCTGGCGCCGGCCTGATTCTTTGTCCATCTAGAACGCGCGGATCAGTCCTACGTGTAATGATGCCGGTTAGGTTAGTAACGCGACGGCGATGCTAAGCGTGACTTTAGTCGTACTATGTTCTTTCGTTCGCGCGTGTGTGTGTGTGTCCATCAGCTTCTGGGAAGATAAAATGTGCGCCCTCGTCGCCGTCAACCTTTTTTTTTTCTGCGATGAGGAATATGTTCGCCGCCGATCGAGCGAACCTTCTGGCAGCTTTCGACCGACCGTGCCTTTAATCGACTCGTGCAGAAGATGGAAGAGCCGTGTAACAAGCGGGCAGTGGTAATTTGCCGCGCGTGAGTGTTGGGCAACTGTATGATGCTGCAGTGCTGATGCACCGGGTTGCCGATCAGGGAGAGAGTGGCCGCCGTGGTCAAGCAATCGCCGGGGTCGTGTGTGGCTGCGACTGCGACCACGCGCGCGCAGCTGTTTGTGTCGGTGGCGCGGCGCAGGCAGGCAGGCAGGCAGCGGCGCACGAGGAAGAAACGTGCGAGCTGGCTTTGACATCACGCGCCCGAAACGCACAGTAGCATAACAGGGAGAAGTGTAACCCGCGAGTCATGCCATGCGCGGCGCGCGCCATTTTCGCCGGCGCGACAAATCGTAGTAGGTACCAACGTTCGTTCCCATCCGAAGCGGCCGAATTCCTTTTCCATGACCCTTGCCTTGCAGAATATTATTCGTTCCAGTTGTTCAGCTCGATGTATGAAAGCAGCTCCTCATAGCAGGCAGCAGGCGAGTAACAGCAAGAAGTTATCGTTGATACTTCCTCGCAAAAAAAAAGTTATCGTTGATACTTCCCTTCCCGGGGACCAAAATTAGGCAGAGCACAAAACATTGATACGGCCGATCGACGCGCAATTCACAGATCGGAGCCAGTGTGGTCCTTGGAAACTTACTAGCAGAACGATCGTGTCCGAATCCCTACTAAACAAGCTGCAACTACACATGCGCCCACACCAGACTGACGGTTATAGAACAATAGATGCTTGCAGGTATGGGTTGTTGCAGACATGGGCCGCCCGCCCGGGGGGGTCGGGGTGGCAGCCGAGCTGGATGCAGGAATGGGTTGTTCCAGCGTTGCGTTGTCTGCAAGTCGTGGCAACATCCCAGCGTAGGTGCGTGCTCCGTACTGAACACGCCTCCGATGCGTGTTTCGTGTTCCCGGGACAGATAAGTGGGTGTGCGTATGCAGGTTTCATATTAAATTGTATGGGTTCGGTTTTCCTTCGCTTCCCTTCAGCCAAAGCTCGAGATACAAAACTCATCTCCCATCCTCTCGACATGTGATGTCTTGTCGGATATCAATACGTTCCACAAAGTATCAAGTATATATAGTAGTACTAGACAGCTCTGGGTATCAGTGTCACAGTGACAAAAAGAAAGTAGCAGTTCAAATTAGAAACCGCGAGATCCACCATCACTGAACGGTCGAGGTGAAAAGGCACCAGCGAATAAAAGAGCCCAACTGGTGATCTAGCGCGCGCAAAGCATGCAACGCCATGTGTGCAACCGTGTCGGTCGTCGGCCTCTGTGCGTAGGAAGGTTTGTGAGTGAATGGGCATCCATTTCTGCCCTGTTTCCGCCTTGAAGGTTTAACAAGGGCAATAATTGAGTACTTCTTTCTCTTCTTTTTTTTTGCGAGGATTTTGAGTACTTCTTTCGCTTCACAATACTTAAGATTATACATGGGCATAAGAAATAAGGAAAAGTGAAAAGGATGTAGTTTATAGAAATTGAAAATAAAAATATATATAGATAGAGACGCATTGGAAAAGTGAAAACTATGCACTAAAATGTTGTAATCACAAGTTTTAGAAAAAAATTAAAGCTAAAATCTCAAGTCTTGTCCGTGCCTACAGTGCTTGTATAGTTGTATGGGCATGTACATAGTACATACTCTCTCTGTTCAAAATTAGAACTTACTCCAGCCTTCTCAACTATTTTAAAATTATAAGTCATTTTCACTTTCGAATACACTTTATCTCTTCCCCACACAACTCTATATCTATCTATCTCCTCCTTGTTTTCTGCGCACTCAGCTTTTTCAAATTTTTTTTAATCTCCGTTGCCAAAACTAAAACGACTTATAAAGTTGAATGGAGGAAGTACGCATCGCTAGAGTGGCAGAATGAGCTGTTCGCACGTCTTTTCCGTTCCAAAACTTATTACTTCCCTCCGCTTACAATGATATGCGTATTCTGATCACCAAAAAGTCAAACTTCACAAATTTTGACCGACACTTAGTTAAAATATAATTAAGCACATTTAGCATATAAAGTTTATATCAATTTATTTGCACATAAAAGCTATTTTGAGATGACATTGAGTCTTTGGCAATTTATATTATATTATAAGAGAAATCAAGAGTCAAAGTCTAAATCGAAAGACTTTTCCTCAACTCAAATACGCTATTCCCTCTTTCTATGATTCTGGACAATAATATTTCTCAGTTCAATTGGATCTTAAAATAATTCGTACCAAACATATGCTATAAAACTAGAGGAACTAGTTTATCTCGTCCCTAGATTGCTAATTCGTCAGTTTGTGCAGGGTGACACGCCACAGGCCAGTTCGTCATGATGATTTGGATACAGCTAATCTCTACTACTGTTTTTATTTGCATGTACATATGGTGGTTGATATTGATTCCATGCATATGCCTCTGCACAACTAGTATATAGCATCTCTTCATTACTCAATTTATGCAGAGTATACTCTATAATAATGGGTAATTTATAAATTTTTACATCATGCTATTTTTATCATAATAATAGTGACACGTAACTTATAAACAAGGCATATTAGTGTATTATTTTGAACCAATTTTTACGGTAGTAGAGGTAAGAGGTGTATAAATTTTCTAGCTGCCGATAAAGTCATATTGACATTATGCCTCTTACAAAAACTGCCGCGCGTGGTTCGAGAATCCCATACGGCCATGCCTACGCCCATTTCACACTGCTAGTTGCAGATCCCTATGACTAAGCTTGGAGTATTTTGCTCAGCATGCACGCAAGCTGAAAAACTTTTGACTTGCTACGGCGATGGCAACGGCCGTCCGCCGGGGCAGCTAGCTAGATTCGACGCCAGTTGCATTGCACGCACGCACAAAATCCACCCACGAGGGTAGCGAAGATGCGCGCACCTGGATGCAGTTGCACCTTTTTCACGGGAGACGGCAACTTGACGTGAGAGTCGTCGCCGGTGCCGTGTTGTGCATCACATGATATATTGGAAAAAGGAAAAGAAAGTATCACATGATCTATATGTATTAAAAAGAAGGGAAACCACATATATAGTCTATCGCAGAATACTCCAGCTATCCCTTTAGCAAGATTATTTATATATGGAAACAACTATATGCGCAATTAACGAACATTATGCATTCTGCATTGTGCCAGTTTCCTCAGAGTTTCATTACCTGCATGCTCTTGTTTGAAGCTAGCTAGCGTCGATCCATTTCCCCAAATTAAGTTACTTCTATCACCCCAGTTATGTCGAATTGTTGTGTATTAGTCATTCTCGATATGTGGTCTGAAAATTTAGGCACTTTTCAGTCACTTTATTTTCTCCCCACTCTCAACAAAGTCTAAAGTCGATCGTCCTCCTGTTGGGCCACAGCACACCAGCACTCTCTTCGGCTACTACAGTCGCGAGGGTGCACATAACTGATAGCAAAAAGGATGGAGGGCGTCCAAGCTACGAAGCGCCAAGACGAGTGCACAGTGAAAACGAGGGCCGCCGCTAGACAGGGGCACATTGGACTGTTTTTTTTTTCTGTTCCTGCGTTTTTCATATCCTACATTTAAAAGGAGCCCTAAGATTGGAATATTTTGCTCAGCATAGACGCAAGCTCAAAAACTTTTGACTTGCTACCGAGTCGGTAACGGCCGTCCGCCGGGGCAGCTAGCTTCGACGCCATTTGCATTGCACGCACGCACAAAATCCACCCACGAGGGTAGCGAAGATGCGCGCACCTGGATGCAGTTGCACCTTTTTCACGGGAGACGGCAACTTGACGTGAGAGTCGTCGCCGGTGCCGTGTTGTGCATCACATGATATATTGGAAAAAGGAAAAGAAAGTATCACATGATCTATATGTATTAAAAAGAAGGGAAACCACATATATAGTCTATCGCAGAATACTCCAGCTATCCCTTTAGCAAGATTATTTATATATGGAAACAACTATATGCGCAATTAACGAACATTATGCATTCTGCATTGTGCCAGTTTCCTCAGAGTTTCATTACCTGCATGCTCTTGTTTGAAGCTAGCTAGCGTCGATCCATTTCCCCAAATTAAGTTACTTCTATCACCCCAGTTATGTCGAATTGTTGTGTATTAGTCATTCTCGATATGTGGTCTGAAAATTTAGGCACTTTTCAGTCACTTTATTTTCTCCCCACTCTCAACAAAGTCTAAAGTCGATCGTCCTCCTGTTGGGCCACAGCACACCAGCACTCTCTTCGGCTACTACAGTCGCGAGGGTGCACATAACTGATAGCAAAAAGGATGGAGGGCGTCCAAGCTACGAAGCGCCAAGACGAGTGCACAGTGAAAACGAGGGCCGCCGCTAGACAGGGGCACATTGGACGGCCCGGCCGGGCGCGACATCAGATCGACTCGATCGATCATCGTAACCGACCGTGTTCACCATTCGTGCTCGTCCCACTGCTTTATTAGTACGCGTGCATGTACCCACACAGCACATGCCATTCTACTGTAGGAGTACGTGCGTTATTGGCGTGACTTAATTTGACCACCCAGTCGCGCGTACCCTGCTACTATTACGGAGTATATGCAAGAGAATATCAGTGTGCAAGTTGGACGTTCGTCGTGTCTCTGTGTCTTGCAAATGTACTACTACTACTACTACTCCACTGATCAGTCACGGTTTATATCACCGACGGTCGGGTGCAGCAGCAGGAAACATCGGCGGGCCCAAGACTAGCGATAGTACTCGAAATAATTAGGTGTACATGACGTGCTGATAGTAGGCAAGAAAACATTCGTGGCTATGATCAGCACGTGACGTGCCCCGGGTTGCATATATATGCAGCGCTGCTGGTGGTGATCGCGGTGATGCAAGCAGAGAAGATGGAGACAGATCAATTAAGCTGCTGCTTGGTGCGAACATGTGGGATCCCCTTGATGAGCTGGCTAGGTTGCTGTTTGCATGGCCGTGCGCAGGCGTGCGTAGCTGCAGAAATTAACACCGTCGACATATACGCAGATATATAGTACATATATAAATTTGGCATGCACTTCGTTGTAAATAAGAAGCTTGGATAGACTTTTCGTTTGCTAGTTATCTAGTACTAGTAGCACTAGCACAAGATTACATTTTTGCTAGCTCTCGCTCGCTTGACTCAAGTAGTACGTGCGTTCGCTCACGTAGCAGTTGCTGATTGACAACCTGCTCTGAAGCGACGTCGAACGCCGAGCGGTAGATGGATAACGCAGAGCATGCGCGGCAAATCAAAAGCAAACCCCAAGCTAACTGTACTGGTACTCCCGACGAGCCGCCTGCCCAGTGGCCACTCGACAAGTCTTTGGTCCTGTGTGGGTACCAACAGGAGCTTAGGGCGTGTTTAGCCCGGCTTATTGTCTGGCTTCTTCACCGACTTATACACTGTTCGATTATTCATCTGACACAAAAGCTAAAATAAGCAATATCTTAGAGGTTTCTTTCTGACTTATTTCACTGTTTATCTGACACAAAAGTACATAAGTCGGTAAAGAAGCCAAACAAAAAACCAGAGCCAGCATGCCCTAGCGCCCGACTGGTCACCGAACGATATACCCGTGCATGCATGCATGGCCACGTAAGCCAGCGTACGCGCGTGTCGGCGAAAGCGGCGCCTGCCCTCCGTGTCACCGGCTATACGTACGTACGTGTGTGCCTCCGTGTGGCTGCCCAGACGTTGGTGCATGGCAGCTGGCATCCTGCTCTGCTTTCATGCATGTTCGACCAAACACAATCAATCATTGACCAGTTGGCAAAATACTAATAATCTCGCAGTATTATCATATTAGAAGACGGTGCATGTGTATATATCTGCTGGGCATGTACTAACTAATTAAGCTAGTCGCTCGTGCGTCACCTCAATCCCACAAATCATTGGTCCGGTCAATCCACCGCTAGCTAAGCCGACTCTTGCAGGCAGCACTTAACAGAAAGGTTAGCTAGACAGCTAATCAGTCAGCAGGTTGTGCAGGGTCAACACGCCGCTAACCACCTTAATTCTGACGACGCAAACGATATTCGGAATCCAATGAAAATCCATCACTTCTTGGTTTTTGTATTGTTATTGTTGACTGATGAAGTCGAGAATGGTCGACTCCTTTCCACAGAATTGATAAAGGTCCAATGTTTTGATTTGCTTAACGAACAAGCGAGCTTAAATAATGCCATTGACTTGCTAGCTTAGTTGTTAACGGCCGGCCCGGAGCAGGTGTATATATGTGGATGTATCAGGCACCTAAAAATGTCAGACCATGCATTTCAATACATGTGTCAATAAAAGGGTCGGAGATATTTATGCTTTGTTTCCCCGCCGGGAATGGTCAACTGTATATTTTGCTTGAAAAATAAGCGAGCTCAAATATGTACTCCCTCTGCCATTCGGGAACTGATCGATGTCATTCCGACCAGATAATTTGACTTCAGTACAAACCTTATTTCGGGAACGACATCAATTCCTAAATAGAGGGAGTACACTTTTGACACTTACTGGAAGCCAACACCGAAACCACGCTCCTCAAACATTGTCATGCATGCAAGTGAGGAGGGATGCTTGTGCCTTCGGATTTTTCACCAAAGACAGCGACCGGCTCCATGCGAATGGTTTCGTTCTTTATTTCTTCAGTAAAGGCAGTGTCCATGACGTGTAGCTAAGAGCCGGCGACATCATATGCGGAAGAACAAATTATAAGGCAGTGTCCATCTCCTGGACCCGAAGTTTACTACCGAAACTTTCTTCAGTGATTTGAATGGCACCTGAACAAAAGAGCTTCAGTCACAGCTCTGCATTCCAACTTATTCGGTTAGTCGAGAGGTATTGATTTTCAGAGTTTAATTTCTGTCACTCTAACTATTTCAACAAGTTTTATAGTATCAATCAATAAGCGGGTGAAACATTCAGTCAATTTCCATAGTAATGCTCTCTAACTTTCAGTCTACAGTCGCTGCACAAAAACTGTCAGACATGTTGACACAGTGTCTTCTAACAAGCTGGCTATGCTATCAATCAACGATCATCAACAGAAACAAAAAGAAAGAACATGGCTAGATGCGCTCATTGTGTGCTCGATAACATTCACGAGGACTTGCAAAACTGCGCCAGAAAAATTCTGGAAGAGTCCTCTGAAAAGGAAATTCAGAGCGCACTGAATTCGCAGCACATTGAACGGCCTGGCGATGCAGACTCAATCCTGGCTCTGTACATGTCAGACGATATATTGGCCCATCATCGAACGGTCCGGGTTCACCATATTCATGCTCATGCATAATTGATGTACTAGTATATAGTTGTGCAAGAACACACACTGACGCATCAATCTTGAACGCCTTATCGCAGACCGATCGAGCCTGAACCCACACTGATTCCCTCGGCCAAAACTTGTGCTGATTCATTAATATGTACTCGCTCTCCTCTTCTTGGTTAACAATGAAAACGACAGGACTGTTTATCACCGATCAACCGCGGGGGGGGGGGGGGGGGGGGGGGTGCAAAATAAGGCAAGAAAACATGATATGGCACATTTGGGCACCCCCTGCAAGAACATGTACGTCCAGACGATTATCCCCCATCGACTTGCATGCTGCTGGTGATGCTATGATATGTACAATAATGCAGACGACATGTATATCATCAACTAATTCA
>LAPY01001047.1:57470-78294 GCA_000970635.1 Eragrostis tef | reverse complement strand
CCCCCCCCCCCCCCCCCCCCCCCGCCGCGGCCGCGCCCGCGCGCTAGTCGCCGTCAAAACCCACCGGCGTCAGCGATCCACCGTTTCACACTTTGGAAACAGACTGGAAGCATATGCCGCCGTGGGGCTTGCGCATCGAGTACACGTCCCACCTATAAACACAAGTAGATTTTCATCAGTGATCCGTCCTATACCACCGACGAGTGCTCTGGTTTCTTCTTTTCTTCTTTGGAGAAGAAGAAGAGGGCCGCAAATCCGCCGCCGCCGCAGCAGCCCGATCTGATCCGAAGCGCGAGTGAGGCAGGATGCATTCGACGAATCTGCTGCTCGAGGAGCCCATCCGGATGGCCTCCATCCTCGAGCCATCCAAGACCGTGAGTGTCCCTTCCCTTTTTTTCATTCCTCGCCTTGCTGTTCAGATGCGACTTGTATTCGGGCGGGATCGACGACGAACCCTAACTTTTTGTTTTTGATTTCCGTTGCCAGAGCTTTTTCCCGGCCATGACCAAGATCGTGGGGACGCTGGGGCCCAAGTCGCGCTCCGTCGACACCATCTCCTCCTGCCTCAAGGCCGGCATGTCAGGTAACCTTACCAGTAACCACTGCTGTCCCCAATGGCCTCACAACATACAAGCTCTTCACTTCTAGAGCTGAAGCTGATTTTCATTTTTCATGTTGCAATTGTGGTGTTCTGTCAGTTGCCCGGTTCGATTTCTCGTGGGGGGATGCCGCGTACCACCAGGAGACGCTTGAGAACCTCAAGCTCGCCATCAAGTCCACCAAGAAGCTCTGCGCCGTAAGCTACTCATTATGGTTGCTACTACTCATTATGATTGCTACTTACTCGTTATGATTGCGACATTCTGAAGCCTCAACTAGTTCATGTCATAGTTGCGAACCAATGCTACCGTTGGAATTTCTCTTGTTTGATAATGACATGCTGACAGTTCCATCCTTCGTGCCCAGGTCATGCTCGACACCGTAGGTCCAGAGTTGCAGGTGGTGAACAAAAGTGAAACCCCGATCTCCCTTGAAGAGAATGGCACTGTTGTTCTTACCCCTCACCAGGGACAAGAAGCCACCAACAGCTTGCTGCCCATCAACTTCTCTGGGCTCGCCAAGGTAACACAGTTTGATGCTAATTTTGTGAGATCTTAATATGTTGTATCCACTTGTATTTGAGCAGTTTCAAGTAGATCACTCCCCTATTAGCTGCTATAGTGTCCTTTTTCCTCTGTGCACGATGTCACCATAATCTGTTTGGTAATTTGTTTCTGCATATCCTCTTGTTTCATGCAGGCATTAAAGCCAGGTGCCACAATTTTTGTTGGTCAATACTTGTTCACTGGCAGCGAGACCACTTCAGTTTGGTTGGAGGTAAACTCCTCTGGCATGCTGCGTTTGCATTTTTTTTTTCTTTTTGAAGAGGCATTTACGATATTTCATATTGAATTTGGCTTTCCATCTTCCTTTGCTGATACCAAAACTATTATTTACTCACTATAGGTTTCTGATATAAAAGGAGATGATGTGGTTTGTGTGATCAAGAACACAGCTACCCTGGCTGGTTCACTGTTCACATTGCACTGCTCCCAGATTCATATCGATTTACCCACACTATCTGATGAGGACAAGGAAGTATGATACTCCTCTCCCACAGCTACTATGTCTTTGCTTTTCTTGCAGTACTCCACTTTCAATAACTTTACATTTTGTTTGGTTGCAGCCATCCTAATTTACTAGTTTACTCTGTTATCAGGTTATCAAGAAATGGGGTGCACCAAACAAGATTGACTTCCTCTCTCTATCTTACACAAGGCACGCGGAAGATGTGCGGCAGGTATGCAACAAATTACATGATGGATTCAATTTTAGTTGCTTCTTGTTTATAGATGATGTGTTTTGATGTACTTTTCTATTGCTCTACTTTTGTCGTGTCATTAGAGGAATGTTCTCACCGCTTCCAGTATTTTTCCTTCCATCCAGGCACGGGAGTTTCTCTCAACATTGGGTGACCTTAGCCAAACTCAGATTTTTGCAAAAATTGAGAATGTTGAGGTAACTTTCAAGATTTTCTTTCACATTATTAGTCAAAAATTCATTTGTTTAATACCACCTGTCCACTTCATATTTCTTCGTAGGGTTTGAACCATTTTGATGAAATACTGGAAGCAGCAGATGGTATCATTCTGTCAAGAGGAAACTTGGGGATTGATCTTCCACCTGAAAAGGTTGGTTATTCTCTTTTAGGTTTTCAGAAGGCCTCAGTTTTGATTTCTATTAACTTTTCTAAGAAGCTTGTACTGAGTTTGACGCACCAACATATTAATCTAAAAGGCTTAAGCTTAAAGCAAGTTGTGGCAATAGTTCAGTACTACTCCATCTGGGATCTGCTAGACCTATGACGTGGATAGCAAACTTGAGAGGGTGACTCTGATCGTTTTCCCTTAAAATTGCATCAACCAGATCTTGAGCACTTTGAATTGTCCAGATTCACTTTCATGCACCTTCTACTTCTACATGACATTTTAGTTACAGAGCCTCTATTGATAATTTTATCTAATTGTCCCTGTTTGGACCAATTTATTTGTTATTTGACGTTGTATCTCCATTTTACACAGGTCTTTCTATTTCAAAAGTCTGCTCTGCACAAGTGCAATATGGCTGGAAAACCTGCTGTTGTTACTCGTGTTGTGGACAGCATGACTGACAACCTCAGGCCAACTCGAGCGGAGGCAACCGATGTGGCAAATGCAGTACTTGATGGTAAGTCATTGACACTATTGGTCAAATATTTGAAGATGGGCTTTGGTGCCCTGGCATAAATCAGCTTCGTAGAGTACAGTCATATTTATTGAAGTATGAATTCTAATTACATTTTGTTTAGGGAGTGACGCCATTCTCCTTGGTGCTGAGACTCTTCGTGGTCTATACCCAGTTGAGACTATTTCAACCGTGGGCAGAATTTGTGCTGAGGTTTAGTTTCTTTCTAGTTCTGTTATTTCTGGATAAAGAGTTTTGTATTCAACAAGTATATATACATCATTGGACATTTGCTGCCTGCTTTTCACTCTGCATCTGGCTTGTTAGCACCACTGATTTAGTGATGTGATCGCTAATTGTTTTGCAGGCTGAGAAGGTCTTTAACCAAGATTTATACTACAAGCGAACTGTGAAGCATGTTGGAGAACCCATGTCCCATTTGGAGTCTATTGCTTCCTCGGCGGTAAGAACTATTAACCAAGATTTATATTAACCTTTGTTTCCTGTTCACATGGACAACCGTTTTCTTTCTTCCGTCAGCATAGTGTCACAAGGTCCTCATTATAACTCTATCAATTTCTTTGTCTGAAATGATTTTATACCCATTTTGTAGGTACGAGCTGCTATTAAGGTCAAGGCTTCTGTCATCATTTGCTTTACGTCTTCTGGACGGGCTGCAAGGTAGCTAATGATTCTTCTGCATGGTTGTAATTTGGTGCAAAATTGGAAACAAATATCATGCATTATCTGTGTGATATACAGGTTAATCGCCAAGTACAGGCCCAACATGCCTGTTCTATCTGTTGTTATTCCCCGTCTAAAAACGAACCAACTGAGGTGGAGTTTCACTGGTGCATTTGAGGTGCGTGATTATATACATTTGTGACTCAGTGCATGTTTCCTAGTTGCATGGGTATCTCTCATTAGCTCACTGATAGTCTTTCTGTAAAATGCATAATTAGGCTTATGAAGTTTATACTATTTGCATCTAGCATTAGTTGCATGGGTTATGTCTCACATCAGGTCACTGATATCCTTTTTGTAAAAGGCATAGATAGGCATGTGAAAGTTACCTATTTGCATCTAGCATTTAGCCATACATGTTTTAACGTTGTGCAACTCAAAGCAGAGCAATATCGGGGTATTATGAAAATATGTGATACTAGGAAAAGTATACGCCCTTAGCCGTGAACCTTAATTACCTTATGAATAGCCACAGGTCAACACTTCTAGCTTCCCCTTTTTGTAGACGTTGTTCCAATAGATATTGGTTATTTTCCGGGATACTTTGTTCCTACATTCTAGCTGAATACAAGATATCTGGCGTCTTCCTTGGAATGTGCTGTTGTTTTTTGTACTAAACTACTAACTCATATTTGTTGTATGGCAATGCAGGCAAGGCAATCGCTCATAGTCAGAGGCCTCTTTCCTATGCTTGCTGACCCACGGCATCCGGTATGTAAAACATTTTTTGTTGTTTGTTCATGAGGAAAATATATATGTGTGCATTGTTCATGGGTAGATTTGTTCACTTGCCAAACAAATGGAACCTAGCATTGGGGAGGGATTTTGTGGATTTCTGATGCGTAGCCCATGTGTGAGATCAACATCCTTGCAATCATCAATAAGATTAGTATGAACAAAAGATCAACATCCTTGTCATAAGATGTCTTAAAAGATGAATATTATTCAGAAAGTTGTATGATAATACGAGCAGTCTATGGAAACCCGCCTTTTCTAATATGGAACTTTGTATGGTAAATGTTCCAGATAACAGAAGGGCACTATAATGCAGTTCAGTTCTGAATTGCTTGAGTCCTCCTTAAGCATGCTAACCAAAACATTGTTTCCTTACTTAGCTGGTTGTTTAGGTTATTGAGCTTATATGTTTATGTGGAATAATGCTGTCTATTGTGGGATTTGAATTAGTTAAGTTTGGCAGCTGAGGCACTGGGTATTGTCTTGAGCTGATAGTATCAGTACTTTGTCCTTTCTGAATGGTTTGGGTATTTGCATTAGCGATAGTTGCTTGTTTAGTTGAGCGAACCGATGGATGTTGCTCGTTTGGGTGGGTTTGTACTAATGTACTCTTCTTTGTTTCCCAGGCTGAATCTACCAGCGCTACAAATGAGTCGGTTTTGAAGGTTGCTCTGGACCACGGCAAAGCATCTGGTGTGATCAAGTCCCATGACCGTGTTGTTGTATGCCAGAAGGTGGGAGATTCATCGGTTGTGAAGATCATTGAGCTGGACGATTAGACTGGCTCTGCACTGCGGATCAAGAGGCTATGCTTGAACTGTTGCATGTTCAGCCGTATTTTTGAGTAGGCCGAAACTTGTTGGCTATATATGTATAATCCTCTAGCTTTCAGAATGAGCAGTTTTCTTATGATGCCATCATCGGATTTGCTTTACAATTCCACATGACTCCGATGATAAATGGGCAAACGGAATAATGAAGCTGATACCGTACCCTTGCTATGAGATAGTGTTGTTTTGTTCGTTCTACTGCTTATTCTTGATCTACGTCTACGATGCTATACATCTTAGTGCAGTTACCATAACGTGTTTAGTTTGGAACATTCCAGCGTCCATGACGAACTTGTTTGATTTAACCTGTTCCATCCCCACCCTTCCGATCCAGAGTCAGAACCGCCTCTGCTGTCTTCCGAATTCGACGAGAATCCGAGTTCGACCGGATCCACCAGACACAACAGTCTATAAATAACAGGTGACAGGTCGGTAAGACATCCGCATCCGCTCGTCGTTCCTCTTGTTCGTTCTCCTGTTGATCCGCTTCTTCTCCCCCGTCATGTCTTCTCCGAGCAGCGGCGGCGGCAGCAGGAAGCGGGGCTCGCTGCAGATGGATGCCTCAAGCGGTGCCTCCGAAGAGCCAGACAACTATGGCGCCTTCTTCTTCCAGGTGCGTCGCAGCGCTCCACGCCCGCAGGAGCGATACGAGATCGTCACTCTTCCCCAACGGCGGCGCTAGGTACCCGGCGACGACGAAGACGAGGAAACAATCCTCCCTCTCCCACGATTCTTGTTGAGGCCCCAAGATGATGAAGACGATGGGCTGTACGACGGAGGTGTGGAGCATGTACTACCCGGCTACGACGAAGCTGAGGAGCAGAGGAACATCATCTACAAGCGTCCTCGTGTCGAGGGACGGCGACGCGGGGCTGCCGGCGGAGTGCGCCGTGTGCCTGCAGGATTTCGGCGCGGACGACAAGCTCCGTGCGATGCCGTGCTCCCACGCCTTCCATCAGCACTGCATCTTCGACTGGCTCCGGCGAAACGGCGTCTGCCGTCTCTGTCGCTACGCACTGCCAGGGCAGCGGCAGGACGACGAGGAAGAGTACTAGTAGCAGACGAGCATGCCGGTGCTGGAGGCGGCCTCGCGGGCCTGACATTATTCCATAAGAAACTTTATCAGCAGATGCATCTTGGCGAGTGCTTTCAGCAACCAGTTCAAGAGCTAGGAGTATTTGCAAACCACTAGTCGAAGCATTACTGCAGCTCTCCAAAGATGAAGCTAGACAAATTTTACTTGACATTCTAGGATCTGTAAGAACCCGAGGCTTTACTGCGAGGAGAATATAAATTTGTGCGACTCTACCCAGACCACTAACCCAATGGCCACCTATGAAAATCAACCAAACTGCCGGTTTAGTTGGCTTTCTATTTACGTACACGAATGATCACCGGAATAAAGAATAATAATACTACTCCCTCAAAAAAAAAGAATAATAATACTACCTGTTGCTATACTTGTACCTTCAGAAATCACTTGGTCGCAGAAATTTGTATTGCAAGAATGCAAGATTCTTGCCGAAGTGTACACCATGCTGCATTGTTGCTACTGTACCGTGTCCGCGCGGCAGCGAAGTTGAACGGCCAGGTGCTGGTTACGCGCAGGCCGAATTCGAAAGGCTGGACTTGTTTTTGGGCCAATAGGTCAGGCTGGACTGATTTGCAAGTAAATGGGCCGTAGCCCAGTCTAGTGCTGTAGGAATTATGGATGGAATGGAATCATCATAAAGGTGCGTTCACAACTTCACTTCATTTCCTTTCCTCCTCCCGGTCACCTCTCCGCCCCTGTCCCTCCGCGCGCGCCGCCCTTCGCCGGTGACACGAGAACGCACCAGGTATCCCCGCCCCCTCTCTTTCCTTTGCTGGGTGCATATCCCCAAACCCTAGTATAAGCTAGTTGTAATTGGATCTGACTTCATCGCAAGAGTAGACATTATTGTTTCCATATTAACTTCGATTTTCTTTTGCAAATATTATCGGGCGTATGTCAGATCCAGCAGGAGTGCAGATCTAGGATTTCAGTTCTCACCCATGGCTTCGGCGGCGGCGACCCAAGTGAGTGCCCACTGTTCCGTACCTCTCCCCCTCCGCTAGGGTTGAGGGTTCTACTAGACCCCGCGATGTTCCCTTAATACCCTAGCCCGATTATCTGATTAGATTGGATTTGCGGACTGATTTTGGTGGTATGAATGGCAGGTTGGGACGTACTTCCTGCGCAACTACTACAACCTGCTGCAGCAGAATCCCGATGTGGTACACCAGTTCTACAGTGAAGCCAGCACCATGGTCCGTGTCGACGACCTCGCCGGCACAAACACCACCGTCAACAACATGATGGTATCTTCCATGGCTGTTTCTTTTGCTACCAATTTCAGATTGCATGTTCTCCTCACTTATTATCATTCTATATATGACGCTGTGCCGCTCAACTTGTTCTACCTTGTTGTCTTAATATAGCATTATATGCATCACACTACCAATGCTGTTGGCATATGTAAGATTGATTATCACTTACCTTATCACTGGCGTTGAATTTTCATGTTTATAGCATGTTTATGGTATATCTTTTTTTTTGCGAGGCTGTTTATGGTACATCTCAAATTGCATTGTAGCATTTGACTGCCTACCCTGCTAAGTTGATTTCTATATATGATGCTGTGCCGCTCAACATGTTATACCTTGTTGTCTTAACATAGCATTATATGCATCACGCTTATCACTTACTTACCTTATCGCTGGCGTTGAATTTCATGTTTATAGCATGTTTATGGTATATCTCATATTGCACCGTAGCATGTTACTGTCTACCCTGCTAAGTTGATTTTTACTTATTTGCCCCTCCTGCGTGTCCTCTATAATTTATCTCCATTTCACGCTCCCTCTGCAGGATATACACTCCCTCATAATTTCCCTGAATTTCACCCAAATCGAGATTAAGACTGCCAATTTTGTCAACTCATGGGGAGACGGAGTGCTAGTTATGGTCTCTGGTCTCGTGCAGACCAAGGAGTACAGCCATCAAAGGAAATTTATCCAAATGTTCTTCCTAGCCCCGCAGGAGAAGGGCTACTTTGTCCTCAATGATTACTTTCACTTTGTTGACCAAGAACAGGTGCAATCTGCACCTGTCATTGCTCAGGAAAACTTTGAGAGCAATTTGGCATCCAATACTGTTGTCGAAACTGGTATGTGAATATGGATCCGTGTCTTATGAAGCATCATCATTAGGAACTTAAGAATTCCGTATTTGGGTCTTTTCCAAAATTCATTTGTTTTTCTTGTGGTCTGCATGTGAACAATTTGACTATATTCCTCGCTAGATTAATGGTCTTAAATCATACTATCCAAATGTCTTCAATACTATGTATTTAAGGTGTCGCCTAGTCGTTGCCTAAATGTCGAGGCACTCAAATTCACGGTGTCCCCGTCGCCTTGCCAGAAAAGCGTCAAACGTGATGGGAACCGGATAGAAAGGCCAAGCAGCTGCTGCCGCTGCTCTCCTTGCTATCTCCGGCGCCTCTGATCAGCACATTCCTCCCTCTGATTTGCTTGGTGGCAGCAGATCTAGGAGGCAGTGGCAGCCGTCGATCTGAGGGCGCATCAGGAATGAGAGGAAAATGACGAGGAGCCGTGGAGTGTCATGTGCGAGAGGGTAGTGGGAGCCAGCGCAAGGGAGGGAGGCAATGATCACCTAAAACTTCTTTTGCCATTGGCATGATACCCTTGTTTTTGAGGCGTCGCCTAGGCGTAGTGAGGGGGGTGGGTCGCCACAGGATGCCGCGATGCCATAAAAACATGGCGTCATACGGTGAGCCATCTCATTCTACATTGAGTTAGCATCCTCACCTAATTTCCATTTTGTCTCATCAATTATTTTATCTTTAAACATAACTTGCTTATCCCCTTTCAAATTCCACCACCTAATCCTAGGATCCCTTGCTCCGTCTCTTCCATCTCTTAATACTAAGAGTACTCAAAATCTATGTTAGGTTGCTACACTCTCTCCAGGTCCACCTTACAATCCTTGAAATACTTCTGATTTGCTCCGTATGGAGGGAGTGAGGGCTGGTGGAAAGGTTATTGGGCTGGGCTTTCTTTTTCTTCCAGCTTTCTCTTCCTTTTTTTTTACTGTCGACCAGGATGTGCGTATGGTGTCTTCTTTAGATGGATCTGTCGTCGCCTTGCCTAGGTGATTAAAAGGGAGTCAGTCGTGCGCGCGCGTGAGGGAGGGAGGGATGGAGTGGTGGCGCTGGTTGGGAGGCGGAAAGTCAATGAGAACGATGTGCCTGTATGGCTGTATAGGTCATCGGGTGGGCTGGTGAAAGCTTATTGGGCTAGCTGTGGGCTGGGCTTTCTTCTTCTTCCAGCTTTCTCTTCGTTTTTCTTTCCTCCTGGGTGCATGTAGGCTGTTTCTTGAATAGGTATGTCATTGCCTCACCTCACCTCATGCACACCTAGGCGTAGCGATTGGAAGGGAAGGTTTGCCATGTCTTGCCTTACCGCCTTCAAAACATAGGATCCAATTGCTATTGACTTATCAATTGGCTTTGTCTGCAATGCTTATTTTCTAAGACACTACCATTGAGTTTTAATTTATATCAGATGCAATCTTGTTTCTGCTGGTACCCTAAAGGGTCCATTGCAGAGAGGACATAGTGATGACTTTGGATCTAACCAATTTTTTAGTTATGGATCATATTTTACACAATTATTGACCTGGTAATTGTTCTGGCTGCAGTTCCTGAGTACAGTCATGAAGAAGAAAGTCAAGCAGGACAATATGCTGTTCCAGTAACATCTGAAGATAATGACGCGGTTGAGAATTATAATTATTCAGAGCCATCACAGCAAGTAGTTTCTCAGCCCGACAACTGGGGAGAGGAACCTGGTATCATAAAGGGTCCATTGCAGAGAGGACATAGTGATGACTTTGGATCTAACCAATTTTTTAGTTATGGATCATGCTTTACACAATGATTGACCTGGTAATTGTTCTGGCTGCAGTTCCTGAGTACAGTCATGAAGAAGAAAGTCAAGCAGGACAATATGCTGTTCCAGTAACATCTGAAGATAATGACGCGGTTGAGAATTATAATTATTCAGAGCCATCACAGCAAGTAGTTTCTCAGCCCGACAACTGGGGAGAGGAACCTCTTCCTGAAGAGCCACCTTCTTCTTTCTCAAATGGAATGGCGGTGGCACCAGAGGAGCCAGTGCAACCTCCTCCTGTGCCACCTCCTCATGTGGAAGAACCTGTTGGTGAACCAGTAAAGAAGACTTATGCTTCCATTGTATGTCACATCTGTTGCTTGATAATGCAATTATTTAGCGTCATCTAGTGCATCGTTTGAAACCATGATGGTATGACTCATGCAGCTCAAAACCGCGAAAGCTCCACCTGCATTGCCAGCCCAGCCAGCCCCTGTTTCTAAGCTCCCTCACCCTACGTCAGAGTCGAACCAGGCTCATCACTCGGTTATGACTTCTACAGCTGCAGCTGAGAGGCCCAGACCAGATGGCTATGGTGAAGTTGCTGCCCACGATGATGAAGGTTGTCCTTTAATTTGTGTTTTGCCTTAGCTGATTTGATTTTTTGCGTTGCTACTGTTCCTGAAATTTCTATTCATTAAAGGAGAGAGCAAATCTGTTTATGTTGGGAACTTGCCGTCATCTGTAACCGAGGCTGATCTCGAGAGCGAGTTCAAGAAGTTTGGTCGGCTCATCCCGGATGGTGTTGCTATCAGAAGCCGCAAGGTTTGCTGTTGATTTTGACTTCAGATTCTCTGCTTTCCTTTCAGTAACATGAGCAGATTTTATTTAATTGATGATTCTATGGAATTTGCAGGAGACTGGTGGTTATTATGCCTTTGTGGAATTCGAGGAACTTAGTGGTGTCCACAATTCATTAAGGGTGTGTGCTTACTTACATCCTTGTCCTTCCTGTGGTTGTCTTTTTGTTGGTGTTGGTTAGTCCACAAAGTTAGTTCATCTGTGAACTAATCGGCATTAATAAAATTAATTGGAGGGAGCATTTCAGATCACCTGTGCATTATATTTTGTTCAATTTCATGTGCATATTCGGTTTGGAAAAGTCATGTTCTGTTTCTTTTTCTGGACAAGTTTCCTTCATCATTATATATTTTTTTTCAATGTTTGAGTTTGTCAAATATGCTAAGTTTCTGTCGTCCCATTTCAGGCTTCACCAATCGAAATAAATGGTCGCCAGATATATGTTGAGGAGCGGAAGCCTAACAGTGGAATAAGAGGTGGAAGTAAGTTGATTTCTTATAATATTTGTGCAAACATTTTGCAGCTATTTGGCAACTCTTTATCTTTTTGAATGGTAATAATATCACCCTCATGATTATCCGATGCATGTTTAGCTTGAATGGCTCGATTCTACTGCATTTGTAGCCTGAAAACATGCCACAGAATCTGATACTGTGATACATAACCGGTGGTGGTAAACCATGACACTCAACATGTGTTAATGTTTTCTCATAAATATTGGTATTGGCAGGGAGGGGAGGTAGGGGCCGCTTCGGTGGTGGAGGTCGCGGATATGGAAGAGGCGGAGGTGATGAATACAATGGTAACCGTGGGCGGTCGAATGGTTACCAGCGCGGTCCTCACCAGGAGAGGGGCATTCTGGGGAGCCATGCTGCAAGGCACTGATGTGATGCTGCAGCAAGCGTAAGGTTTTGATCTATGGTCGAAGCGAGAGACCGAGAACTAAGCAGAAGCGCTGGACTTGTCTGTCTGCTAAGTTGCGTTCTAGCTTTGGGGTTTGGCCTGTTTTGTCGATGAATGCGTGCATGCGTCGACTTTCAGCTTTTGCTATACTCGTGATGACGCTGTCTGTTTACATTAAGAGCAGCTGTTCTGTTACCCCGGTTACTTTTACTGGTATATGGTAGTCTTGGATCTTGTTTAGTCAAATTTTCCATTTTGCATGACGGACGTTTGACCGTCCTCAGATTACCTGGACCTTCCGACAAGAGCGTCAGAGTAGGCAGTGCCATCCAGTCGATGCCTTCTTGGCTGAAACAGTGGACGGGAACTGCACCCTTGTCTAGGAGAAACTGTTGATATGATTTCTAGTTTAGGAAGTTTTGCCAAAGTAGTGCTCCAGCGCGGGACATCTCAGGAAGAAAAAAATGCGGATGTAGGATCTAGCATGATCGTATCATGAAGATGGACACGACGTCCTGCTGCTTCTGACGGGCAAAGCGTTACTGTAGAGATTCATGGCACAGGCACGACTTGCGTAATCGTGCTCAGCTACAAACGTACCCAAGTCCTGGTGCAGGCAGGCAGAGTGCGCCGTGAGCCTGCAGGATTTTCACGTGGACTTTCAAGATTGCTCTGCACCTCGCCCCGCCGTAGCAGCTAGCAGTGGCGACGCTAGGTTCTGCTAGCTGCTACGGTGTGCCATGGCACCACCGCACCAGGGTGAAAAAAAAAATCGTACAAATAACTAGCTCCACGCCACGAAGTCGTCGTCGAATGCGGCGAAGGTGGCCGGCTGCAGATCGGGGAGGGGCGCGGCGGCGAAGGTGAAGTCGCCGAAATCGAAGTCGTCGTCGAGGAAGGGAGAGGGGGGCGGTGGGAACGCGACGGCGTCCATTTCGGGTCGGGAGCATCGGTCGGCTTTCAGTAAGAGGAGGGCATAATGCAACGTCCACGCAGTTACAGAACGGTTAATTATTGTTTGCTCAACTCAAACTGGCGCAACTATGCCCGACTCCACACAAAAATTTCTCTCCGAACTTCAATTCAAGGCGTAGCGAAAAACGAAAGAATCAGTTCAAAGCATTCAGAACTACTCGGCGTATTCCCACACGAAATGTGAGCCTTCACGGCAATTGAATTCAGTTCTGAAACTGCCAGCGGCAGTCAGTGATGAAGCTCACAAAAATGAAGAAATGTACAGATGTACAGAGTTTCTGAAACAATATGCGATAAGAACCAAAGCCCAATTATATGATATATAATTATCAAAAGTGCAACGTTGGCTCAAAAAAAAATATCAAAAGTGCAACGTGAAACAAAACGGCGTATAGTACAAGGTGGTCATCGTGGCCGCAGATCTCACTAACTCTTCACAATTTCGTTGAATTATCCTACTCATTCTTACGTTTGAATAGCTTGACCAGGTAACTGATCAAGGACACGAACCACTGCCAGAACAAAACCAGGTAGTTCGCCTTCTTCGGTTTTGCCTCAGGCCTTGGCCCAAAGAGACCTTTGTATAGTTCCTTTTGCTTTTGGTACAGAGCTTTATCTTGTTCAGCCAGCAGCCGAAGCTCACGAAGGATCTCCTTGTCTTCCGGTGAGTACTTCTTAGCTTTCAGGAAGTCCTCCCTTGCGGATTCAGTCTGGCCAAGCTCAGATTTAGCTTTTCCCCGTCTGAACAAAGCTTTCACATTACTCTCGTCCTCTGACAACACCTGAACAGTAAGATCATGCAGAAGAGGCCAACCGTAGATCAGTATTTGAACAATTTATTTTGAGTCAAAACGCGACAACTTTGTTGTAGGAACATGTGGCTGCGCATTAAATCATAAAATACAACTGAAAAAAGGCCCAAAGCAGCATTATGTAACTCCTGTAATGAAAAGAGGTATTTACTGTCATTTTTTGTTGTTGACAAAATGATCATAGAAGCACGGTTGTCAGAGATATTTACTGTCATTTTGATTTTTGTTGACAAAATGAGATTTCGTGAAGCCCTATGAAACCATAGTAATGTACACATGAATATCAATCACAAGTTGAAATACTGAATCTCAAGAAACGAAGTAGAAGAACTTACGATGCCACATTGTGCGATAGCTTCATCAAATCTCTTTAGTTTGATCAGGCATGCAGCCATGTTGAGATGGCAGGGATTTTTCACAGCCAAGGCCATATCTCTGTACTTTCCAAACAATTGAAACATGAAATCATCTCCCATGTACGCAATTGCCTGTAACAAGAGGGGTTGAGGACTTAAACTAGAGTATTACGATACTATCAGCATGCAGAAAGTAAAGCACGTCATAAGGCACTAACCATTTCATACTGTTGCATGGCCTCCACAAGCTTCTTTTCTTTGAAATATTCGTTACCCTCGACCTTTCTTCTGTCTGCAGCTGCAATCCTCTCCTCGACTGTCATGTCACTTCGAGCCTTCCCCTGATTTGCACAGTTTATCATTATTTGGAAGTTTTCAGCTCAAAATAATTAAGTAAAAATGGCAATCTGTACGAATTATACCAGCCTACTCTTCACAATAATAACAATCAAAGAAAAATGCGGGGTGGAGACAGGAGTTGTTTTGGTCTACCTCTTTGACATCATCAAATCCAATAAGTTCAACTTCATAAACAAGGTCTGCCATTGGAGGGACATTTGGGAATGAAAAGTTTCCTTCTTTGCCATAGCCTAGCTCCCAACCAACATGCAACAGCGCACGCTCCCCGCTTCTCATGTTACCAACACCAATGCCTAAACCAGCCATTACCTTTTTCTCTGTATATGGAGAAAAAAGCTTTAGAAAGTTGCTCCATGAGGAATTGTCACCGATAAGTTTCTGCTGTATTCTTAAGGGTGCCCATATGATTCTCATGGGTTAGTTTTTTCTTTTTTTTTTTAGATAATGGGAAAAGAGTTCCTGGCCTTGACCTCGTGCGAGGCTAGAGCCAATTATTACGAAATTTGCAGCACATCCGTCTGCTTACATTACATCATGAATGAAAAAAAGCAGCACCAACATAGTTCAGGTGATAGACATTATTAAGGAATCAATCCTATTACTACTAAATTCTCATGGGTTGGTTATACTGCACAAGTATGCTTACTAAGCAATGCAAGATGAACAAGTACAACATATTAAAAAAATCAATAGCAGACATGACAAGTTACCGGCAGAACAACAATATTAAAAAAAAATCAGAATCATCGTCAGGGGCCAGGGTACAAGAAAATCATAATAGCGTAAACTAAGCCTTTTGAAGTGCCCTCAAATGGTGTATATGGATGAAATGCATACAGCGGAGTGAAACTGAGGATGAAATAAGTGAAACAACTTTTGTCGCACCTTTTCCAAGTACCAGTTCAATTGGATGCTGTTCTTGCCAAGTATCCTCGAATTTATGCAATGATCCTTGAACCCATGCTCTGTAGTGCACTGCAATACCGAGTTTTATAAAGAAATTGTTAATTTACAGCTGTTCTCCTTCAAACTGTGCACTAAATCAGAATACATGCGTGTGCTTCCTCCCAATAACATAAGGAAGATTCAATTAATATGTTTATAAAGAATATGCAATTAGGAAACTTTGAAAGAACATGACTAATTTTAAGTTTGAAAAGTTGACAAAAATATTTGATTATCAAAATGAATAGGTACTGGTAACATATACTCAATGAACCTTCCGAGTACCAGTTCAATTGGGTGCTGTTCTTGCCAAGTATCCTCGAATTTATGCAATGATCCTTGAACCCATGCTCTGTAGTGCACTGCAATACCGAGTTTTATAAAGAAATTGTTAATTTACAGCTGTTCTCCTTCAAACTGTGCACTAAATCAGAATACATGCGTGTGCTTCCTCCCAATAACATAAGGAAGATTCAATTAATATGTTTATAAAGAATATGCAATTAGGAAACTTTGAAAGAACATGACTAATTTTAAGTTTGAAAAGTTGACAAAAATATTTGATTATCAAAATGAATAGGTACTGGTAACATATACTCAATGAACCGAAAAATATAGTCACTTTCGATTAGTGATTACATATAAAGTTTGAAAATTGACATAAACGTTACAGCAACAAACTGGATCGGTAGCGGCAATAGATATTAGTACTCAATGAACAGAAAAGGAGGGACAGGAAGGGGCGACTAGTATCACGACTCTGCTAATGTTGCATGCCATTGTAGTTTAATGTGTGTTGGGGGTGAAAAGATCCTGAATCTAGATCTACAGAATTTGTTTTACAAATTCCCCTTGTCACTCATAGCATGTTTATCTGTATTGAAAGAGGCGAAGATCAATAGCATCTCGTGATCATGATCATGATCAATCATATCTTTTCACACATGATAAGTTGATAAGTGATGCTATGGATGTTCCCCAAACCAGTGTAAGAACAAACAGCAATCACAGGATACATTGTAGAATACAACACAATGTACAACATATTAGAATCATTCTAGAGACCAACATCCCGAGCATAGGGAATGAACTGCTTATTCCATACTTACCAAAGCATGTTGCGAACTTTGTGGGTTTCTTGCCATGGCCTTCCTTGATGACCTGTTTCTTAACTTTATCGTGAAGAACCTCCATATCAGAGGTAGCCACAGGTGGGGCAGTACCATCTTGGGGAGGCTCGGTGTGCACAAAAGAAGCTTCTTCCACCGTCATCTCGTTTTCACTAGAGCCTGAAAACAGAAGACAGTAATTAAGTAGAGAGGACAAGGGATTGGAACTTACTCTCCACCTTGATAGAAAATACAGATTCTTCTGCACTCATAGCATAAATTTCATTTCCGTACTACAAAATGTTAGTAATGAGTTGATTTGACCCTTTAAAGTTCTATGGGCGAGGTCCAAACGGAGAGAATCGTTTGAAAAATTGCATTAATAGCGTTCCAAATCTACCTACCACCAAGCCCAAACTAGTGCTGAACCACCTCTAGGCCACCAATTCTAACCGAAAACACGACACTACGGTTCAATTATGAATTATACACGAAACTCAAATCACCATCTCAAACTGAACTAAACTGAGTCAGCAATACAAGCGAGAGCAACGAGCTCCAGTGCTCCACTAAGCACCAGCGCCAAACGAGAGGTCGGGGAACAGGAGAGAGAGCCTGCAAGCGAGGAGGGACTCACCGGCTGTGGGATCGGGAGCGGCGGCGGCTGCAGCAGGCGCCGTGTCTTCCTCGTCGAGAGCCATGGCGGCGGGCGGCCGCGTTGGTGGGCGATGGATGCTTAGCAAGCGCACGGCCCGAGGAATCTTCTAGATGGTTACTTGGCCGGAGATGCCAGGTTGGGTAGTTTAACGGAAGCACGTGCCGAGTATTCAAAGTTGGATCAATCCTTCCATGGATCCCAGCTGGGTGAATCCTACCCAGTGACGAAGAAGAATGACTAGTCCGAGGCGAGGAGAAAGAGCAGGAGCGGAAGGGACCTAGGTGGGCTGGAATCTATGTGGCATCAGACGGTTTCCGCCGGCCCATTTTAAAATCCCGGATAACGCCAGTCATTTTCTCCGGTTCGATGCTTACAAACCGCTGGGAGTTACCCTCATAGTAGTACAGCATCAATCAAACTAGTTAAAAAGTTCTACCATCATGATAAAATAAGGAAAGCAACAAAAAGAGACTAACAAAAGAGTACGTAAATAGCACGAGGGATGCCTGCAGCAACCGTCAGCTGGAAACAAAACAGCAGTCTTGAACAGCAATACAAGCCAACTGTGGTGAGGTGAACTGAAACCATGGCAAATTTGCCGCTGCTATATATTTATTTACATCATTCACACTGCAGGCCCTAGCTATGTTGGCCACGGGTCCACTACTGCCACCAATAACCTTACAAATTACCATCATCATTCAAAGATAAACTATGCTCTAACTCTGCTCAGCTACTCACTAACCTCGGAATTTACAAACAAAGCAGGGTGGTGCTGGTGCAGCTTCCTGCAAACAACTCCTGCGATCCAAAAATGTGTTCCCCTCGCCACTGTGGCAACCTGTTTGGTGTGCTGATTAACAGCGCCATTAGCCATCACTCAGGATGAATGAAGCTTACTTTTTCATGACGACCTACAGCTGGATGCAACATTACACCCCCCTCTTCAGTCTTCATGAAAACGAGCATTTGGTACCCTCCGTCTTCAAATTGTTGACGTTTCAGACATCAAACTCAAGCCAAAATGACCTACCAGATGCGGTCGGAAAGACATTAAAAAAGGGCGGAGGGAGTAATTTATCAGCCAGTATTTAGTGCTTCAGTGCCAGCTAGGGAAACATTTTGATCCATCTTCATATGTCTTCTCATCACAAGGGCATACAGAAGCTCATTCCAGGTATCAGGGACGCCAGGCAAGCACCAGTGACTGCAGTCCTGTTTGTATCGAGGGACAGGTCCTGAAGGGCTCAGGTATATTGAGAGGTGACCGTCTTTCCGCTGAGCTGTCATCTGTGTTACGTTCAGCATATTTACCCCATGAAGCTTGGGCCTGAGGTTATCTCCTAGAAAATCATTCACGGGTTGAAGCAGGTCAGCCCAGTCTTGTAGCGATGTGAGTGGTGTCACATCTGGAAGAGTTTCTAAGTGGCAGCTCCCTCCAGTCTTCCAGTCGCCACCTCTGCAGATTGCAGAACATATAATACTCTTGTTAGCAAGGCATGTATTCCAATAGAAAAAAAGAAGTAAATGCATCATGCATGTGCTGTTCAAGGCTTCAGGCACTTCACGCAGTAACATGATTAAGTTACAACAGATAGAACACAGGGAATCAGAAACACTGTCACATACATCAAAAGAAAGGAAAATAGTTTGAGAGAAGTGAACACTGGCAAGTGGGCAATTACACAGACCTGAAATGCACAGGAGCATATGTACGGTAGATGACATGGGTCTTGCTTGTGTTAACTTCTTTGTGAAGCCAATCAGACAATGTCTGTATTGATCTCCGGTAAGCATCTGCAACAGTCATCTCCATTTTCACCTCGTCCCCTGCTTGGAAGAAGGCACCCCTGATAAGACATAACATCAAGTCAGCAAATCTAGCTTCAAGGTACATATATATGCAGACGAATTTCAAAGGCTATTGCATTCAGCTGTAACCATGTGATCCACATACCAAAATTCAGTTACATCATTTTCCACAATAGCTAACACCAAAAATTATATAGGAATACATATCATGGGCATGGATTACAGGATACTGATCTTTAATGTCTTATCACCATGAAAATCTGAAATTGAAAGATGATTCTTAAACATGATCACATTTTAGGTATGGAGATTGCTGTTTCTCTAAGAAACCCCTTGTGGCATAAAGGACAAGCTGATAGATAAACAATTTTACTGAAGTTCATGATGCTAATATCACTGGAATTTAAAAAGGCCAAACCAGAAGAAACTGCTACAAAGAAAAGTCATTCTTACCCCCTGATTGTTTTCTCATTGTTCCACCAGTGCCCAGTGTTGAAGATCAACACATCAGCATCCTTCCACTTACCCCTTTCAGACATCCAATCCATAGCATCCACCCGAATTGTGTATCTTACAATATCAGGGGATCCAGCTGGAGCACGGCCTTGAAGGACTATAAAAGGAGATCTGTAGTATTCCACAGTGCAATTGTAGTCCCTAAAGTTGAAAATCAAGAAACCCATGTGCTTTGTGATAGGACTCCCATTAACTTCATAGATGGAGCTCTTGTTTGGAACAGCAGTAGATAGCATACAAAGTAGAGACTCCCACTGGTTCCTTCCAATTGAATCACCAACAAATACCACCCTTCTGTTCCGTAGCTTCTCCAGCATATTTTTGGCATCAAATCTAACAAGTCAAAGAATAAATATGACTAAAATAGAAAGGGATATCAATTATGCGAGAATGAAAATGTTGTTCATCCAGATTATGCCTCAACCCAACCAACAAGCAACTGATAGAAATATGTACAAGTCCATGAAAACATTATGTACTACTTCAAGGATCAAAACAAGCAAACTATTTTTCAGCTACACCCAGAAAGGTTCATCTGCCCATCAGTAGCACACAATGGGTTAAGCATAAGGAATTATATGCTGCAGTAATAGTTGCAACTTCCACCTATACATTATATAATATCACCCACCAACTGCATCTGCCCTCTGCACAACACCACACCATAAACACTTAAAATTCTAGTAAACAATACAATAATGTACATATTCAATTCAGACTAAAGGCTGTGATTTTGCCATTTTTGCCATCGTATTGATGTACTACATGGCTACCATTGAAGCTAAGCACCATTCAACTAACACCATTAATGCCTATTGTCACCTTGTATAAGGTCATGCTGCTGCTAGCATTTGACATTGCGTTCAATTCGGAACGAAGAGACATACACACCAAACCTTTTTGTCAACAATGGCAGCTGAGTGTAACATTGAAAAGGTCAACTAAACACTGACGACCAACAAATAACAGGAACAGGAAAGGTTGCAAGAGGGCTACGTGATGACAGGTTGAATAATTATACAACACCTTTCAATTAACAAGTATATCTTTCCATGACCAAATATGTTCATCAAACGTTATTTTCAGTGTGACCGAGTGGCGGGCACTGAGTTTCCAATCACGTGACGTAGTCCCAAGTGCGCGTGGCCGTCCCCAGCCTCGAGTTCCGATAATCAAATGTTTGTTGGCATCCACGGATCCACATCCCACTAACATGTGTACGGAATATTTTCCTAGATCCTAAAGGACCCTACACGGAAGTGGGGATGCTTTAACTAGCACTGTCAAATTAAGACTGGTCCAACGAGCAATGCCCTGAGAAATTTCAATTGAAAATTTCCAAGGTTCTTCGATTTTCCAAGCTAACCAATCCTCGCAAGTTCGTGGAGACGCTATAGTCGATTCGTACCAAACCCAAGGAACAGAGGGTGGCAACTGCCAAGCAAATGAAGTAAGAACTCAGTAACAAATCGAACCGACCTCGGGAGATCGCAGCGCGCCGGCTGCCACCGCC
>LAPY01001047.1:37810-56783 GCA_000970635.1 Eragrostis tef | reverse complement strand
GCGGCGGCGACGGCCGCCACCGCGGCCAGGCCCGCCAGCCCGGCCTTCTCGAGCGGCCCCTTGACGGCCCTCCGCGCCAGCCGGTTCACCGGCGAGCCCAGCGCCATCGCCGCCAGGAGAAACCGAGCACGGAACTCCCGCGGCGGAAGCAACTGAAGCGAAGAGTTCCTGGACTCGCGCTCCTCGCCCCGCGGTCGCACAAGGGGCTGGACTAGTCCTGCTCTGCTCTCAGGACTGAGTCGCGGCGCGTGCGCGACATGAAGACGGGGGAGTGGTGAAGGTGGCGCCGTGTTTTTTATGAGACGAGAAAATGGCGACGGGAAACGGGGAAAGGGAGTCTGTTTCGTTTCGCTTTGCTACGGTTGCCTGGTTTCAAGTGTTCATCTGCTTGGTCACTTGTGGTGCTAGTACTAATTGTTGCCTTGTCATATGCCATTGCTGAGTTTACTATAGAGTAATTACGGTTGTTGCGTTTTAGTGCGCTGCAGTTTGATCAGACGGCGATGCGTTCGGACGTGCCGGCCTTGCAACGCTTGGTAGGAGTACTCATCAAGTACGAATCGGTTACCCTTCATCATTGGGTAATCCTTGCCTGATCGGTTGGTAATCTTCCGAATTCTTTTGCTGTGATGTATTGGTAGTAGTTGCTCTAATCGATTGTTAGCAGTTCGAGACTTGGCTTGTGATGGCATCGACTCTCTGCATGCATGATGGTGGGGCAGCAGAGGTATATCAAAGACGAAGAGGGTACGGAACCGCAAGAAGTTTCTGGGGGTACGCAAGGCAAACGACACGGTTGCTGGGCTTTGCACGTAGCACAGGCCTGTCCTGCCACATGTGCGGACGGTACGACGGAACAGGGCCTCCAAAATGTTGGTCCCTCAAAATTCTGATATGTACGCTATGTATTTCTGACCCAACACAGCAAAATATCAAACGGCAAATGAAACCTGATCGTTTTGGGTTCACGCGTTCGTATCGATCGCTATTCGCTACAGACCTGATCGAAGTCGAAAGGATGGCTAGCGATGCCGCCAGACCTGACCGAGCCGAGGGGCGAGGGCTAGGAGATCGCTAGCAAGTAGCGGGCGGGCGAGCAGCTCCAGTCCAGGCTGCCGCCGCCCGCCGCTGCCGGTGATGCCGACTTCAGTTCATCACATCGACATCTCACATCGTTTCTTCAGTCTTCAGTTCATTCGGGCAGTTCATACATGCCCTAGTTCACTTCATTCAGTCAGTTATTCAGTGCATAATCAATTTTATTCAGTCAGTCATTTTTTCCTATTGATTACTGATAACTGATCAATGCATAATCAATTTTATTTGGCGCTAGGAATGTCTTTGAATCGGATTAGAATGTATGCTTCTGGAGATGAGAAGCATAAGAAGAAATAAAAACAGGAAATTCTAAATAAATCTTTGAGAGGAGCTATGGATAAATTTGTTTTGAGGGAAGCACAAGGTCCTTCCGATAATTAGACAATTGATCCTCATGATGATGGCTCGGCAGAGGTAACAAATATTGGTGAGGAAGTTCTAATTGATAGCACAAATGGCTTGGCAGAGGTATAATTTTGTTCTATTTTAATTTTGCAAAGTACATTATTATCTCGTATAAATTGTTTATCATGACATATTTTTCAATTAAATTAGAGGCCTCGGTCAGTGTTTTGCACCGGGCCTCCAAAATCCTCGGGGCCGCCCTGCGTAGCACAAGTTCTGTTGAGGATAAACACATTTACAAGGCAGTTCGATGCCCAAGCACCGTGGCAACATCTCTTTCTGGATGAACTGTTCGTCTCTTTCATCAGTATCCTCGGCCTCGCTGCTGCCCCAGCTCACACGCTGTGACAACACAAAATGTTTGAGCTAAGAACTGGGTCAGATCTCATTGTTCGACACGTGATTTATGGATGTGTAGCATACCGCCAAGCCTCGTCAATCCATGGCCACATCACTAAACTCAGGTTTACAAAGCCCACCCATCTAACATCAGCTCGCTATAAAAAACCGATGGAGACGATCCGCTTGGCTCCATTCCATCGTTCAGATCATAAAAAACTCATATTCATTCTTTCTACTACCTCTTCCGTCTTATATTAGTTGTAGTTTTGTGCATTTCACTCAAACTCATATTCTTTTTTCTACTACTACCTCTTCGGTCTTATATTTGTACAATTGTACAAAGTTATGCTGGTCAATGTACTTTCCATAGTTCAAATTTACAAGCTGGCATTTGTAGACTTCTAGCGCCCCTCCAACTCTGTAATTGTATATGAGGAATTCACAATAGTTTCTGGTGCTTCATAAGTTTCATAATTCCTTTCTACAAAATATATAGGTTTTTTCGGAGGTGGAAGTGATGTGCATCCATTTTCTAGAATTGACACTACCGATGACATGAATGGACGAGCATTTGGATTGTCTTGAACACACAAGAGCCCAATATGGATACATTGTGAAGCTTCATCGAACGAACAACTCTCCGCGATTGATGAGTCAACAAAATTCTTCATGTTCCCATCCTTCCATAAGCTCCAAGCCTACATCGATCATGCGTTATCCCCATCAAGACACATAATTACAATAAATTTCGGTGATATGAGTATTTTATAATACTTATGAATGCTATAAGGTTGGGAAAATCTTCTGATGTGTGCATAGAACTTATCTTTGAACCACTCACAATCTCTAGAATTAAAATTCCAAAGCTATACACATCCGACTTGACAGAAAATACACCTTCCAATGCATATTCAGGCGACATGTAACCACTGCATGAAACAATATTTGATTAACAGAAATATGGTTTTTGGTTCAAGAACATGATTACATGAACGGTTGTAAAGCTCATTCGTGTATTGTTGTTTATCACTCACTATGTACCAACAACGCGGTTAGTGTTTTCTTGTTGCTGGCTTCCATCAAATATTCTAGCCATACCAAAATCAGATATCTTGGGGCTCATTTCTTCATCTAATAGTATGTTGCTTGCTTTGAGATCCCTGTGAATTATCTTAAGCCGTGAATCTTGATGGAGATAAAGAAGTCCTCTAGCTATCCCTACCATTATCTTGAATCTTGTTGGCCAGTCCAATAGTTTTCTTGTGGAATCTGTAGGCAATAGCATAAATTTGGGGACATCCTTTAGTCATGCTTGTTTGTTTGATTAATCCTTCCGTCCCAAAATACTATCATTCTGGCTATGTACTGTGTGGATCTGTGCACCTTGACAAGCCCTTTTCCAGATTCATAGAAGATGCTATAAACATGTACATACAAAAATACAGCCAGAATAACAAATAATTTGGGATGGAATGAGTAATTACTGAAACTTGCCAAGAAAAAGTATAACATACTGAAAAGGAAGGCATCCAAACTTTTATTTGGTAAATATTCGTATATCAATAGTTTCTCATCGCCATGAATGCAGAAACCAAGAAGTTTAACTAGGTTTCTATGCTGCAACTTTGCAATGAGAATTACTTCATTTGTGAACTCCAATACCCCCTGGCGAGAACTCTTGCTAAGCCTTTTGGCAGCAATTGTTTTACCACAATCTAAAGTTCCCTGCAGTATCACATACTTCTTATATCACATTAGACAAATAAATAATGATTTTCTATTGCATGAAATTATTGATACCTTATAAACAGTACCAAAACCTCCATGTCCAAGCATGTTGGAGCTACAAAAGTTGTTTGTTGCAAGCATAATTTTGCGGTAGCTAAAAAAAGGGAAGTTTACATCCCCAAGTTCATGAGAAGTGCTCAAAGTTCCGGACATTAGCTTCTTCCATATGCTCTTGTTTCTTTGTTTGGCTGATGAAAGTAAAAGAGCAATGCATATGAGATAGCGAAGTGAACTATCTAAACATCTCTGGGGTTACATAAAAAAAGGTACTTATGTTCTACCTTGGCAGTTGCAGATCCATACAAGACAGATGCATAGGAGGACAAGCAAACTTGTTATTTTTGAACTCCAATACCCCCTGGCGAGAACTCTTGCTAAGCCTTTTGGCAGCAATTGTTTTACCACAATCTAAAGTTCCCTGCAGTATCACATACTTCTTATATCACATTAGACAAATAAATAATGATTTTCTATTGCATGAAATTATTGATACCTTATAAACAGTACCAAAACCTCCATGTCCAAGCATGTTGGAGCTACAAAAGTTGTTTGTTGCAAGCATAATTTTGCGGTAGCTAAAAAAAGGGAAGTTTACATCCCCAAGTTCATGAGAAGTGCTCAAAGTTCCGGACATTAGCTTCTTCCATATGCTCTTGTTTCTTTGTTTGGCTGATGAAAGTAAAAGAGCAATGCATATGAGATAGCGAAGTGAACTATCTAAACATCTCTGGGGTTACATAAAAAAAGGTACTTATGTTCTACCTTGGCAGTTGCAGATCCATACAAGACAGATGCATAGGAGGACAAGCAAACTTGTTACAACAGGCAATGTTATTTTCAGTAAGTTGTTCCTGCTCTTTTTATCTGACAAAAATTTAAACAACAAATAAATGGTATCATGAGTTAAGAAATTGGCAACCTGGCACTATAATCTTATATTTTAGATATAGAACTTCTTGCTTATGTTTAAAGTTGAATATCCTAGCTTTCTTCTACGACCTATATTGATTTACGCCAACATATGAACACTACACAATAGCACATATAGTTACCAAGAATTTTAATTTTAAATGGGCAATAGATCAGTTCCTTTGCTATATATTTTTCTAATACTAAAAGGTTTGTTGAGAAATGTTGTTTGGTGAATCTTTTTTAGTATTCTGTTCATTCTTGAGATACTCCAAATTAGATTAGAATACATACTAAGACTCTTGAACAAATACTAAAGAGAGAAAAAAAATGTCGGCATTTACAAATAACGCTCGTAAATATAGATCTTGTAGTGGAAGTTGATCATATTTACAACTGTAAAACACTATCCTTGAAGTTGGATTGAATCTCTATATTTTAAGCACAAGTTACCAGTGATCTTGATGGGGATTTCATGATTTCACCCAATGGGTGGTTTCCACTGGATATTTTCCTTATTTGAATTGTTACACATGGCGTGAAGGATGTGATCCAATGTGTTTGCATCACTTGTTCAATGTGGTTGTGGCCTAGTTAGATGTCATTTCACTACCTTCTCGGAATGTGAAATTGGTATGTATGCCATTGCCAAGTGGCAATCTTTCGTCAGATTGGAAAACTGAATGATAGAATCCAACATTTTTTCTTGCATTTACCTTATATTAAACAAGCTAAGCTTGCAATACCATAAAAATGTAATCAATTTAGAACCATGCTCTTTTTGCGCTAATTATTTAGACCTTCTTCATGCTTTATGTAGACAAGCATAAATGAAAGAAAACATAAGTGGGTAGAGAAGGGAAGCAATATATTATACCACTTAATATGTTAACACGAATGTAGAGATCTTCTCCTTGTCCAATGAGCTTCTCTGTGTCAATCAAATCTCCCGTCCATAATAGACACCTTGTGTCATCTCCATTGATAGTCTTGGTGCTCATGTTGGCGTAAGCAAACGCTGTGCAGGAGCAGTTGCTAGTGCATTCTGCTCTGCATTCATCAAAGCTTCTATTTCTGACATACAAGAACATGTCGGGAATCTTCATAGCAGTCAAAGTTAAGAACCTATTTTCTTGACCACATCGTAGTGCATCCTTCCGGTGGCATCCTCCTGAAAACTTGTCATTGGTCCTGTCTTTGTTGTCTATTGGCTCGAAACCATCGAGACACTTGCATGTCGCAACGGGCTCTGTGCGGTCACAGTAACCAAATGGACCACAATACCCATATGTACTACACTCATTGTTTGGCTCTGTCTGCAATATATTCCACTCCGGTATGTTGCTATTGTTCCAAACCTGGATCTTTACCTTTCCTAAGTAGTCGATTTTGATTTTTACAGTTGAGGAGCCACCTGTGATGCCAAATGACACCGAGATCTCATCATTAATACGATGTAGCGTCATGTAGATAGTGGAGTTGATCATATTAATATATGATCCAACTACTAAGTAGTTATTCCACACTGGACTTCGCCAGTATGGTCTTGAGCCATTCCAGCTGAAGCGTTGCAGAAATTCTTTAGGATCTGCACCGTAGGAGAAGCTTCCTGGTGATGGGTCTTGGGGATCATTCCAAGAAATAAGCCGTTGTATTGCATGACTCTTGTGGGTCAGCCTAAGGTTCATGCCAGGGAGAAGAGTGTCGGTCGGGTAATCAAAACTTTGCCATAATATGATTCCATTCGATGCCCGAAGGATAAAATTTCCACTGTTGTCAAGTGTGGCTTCTCCACTAGCGATCTCTGATGAGAAGTTTGTTGTAGCATCGATGTTTGCTATCCAAAGCACGGGGCTATTAGTGTTAGACACAACCAGATTGGATCCATTTGTGAGGGAAAGTGTTGTAGATGAAGGATCAGTGATTGGAGTGGCACGGTTGGCAACCCACACGACGTTATCCTTGGGAATGTTGTTGTACCATATACCTAAATAATAGTGTTTTTTAGTGGAGTTGGATGGGGAGAAGAAGCCCAAGGCAAAAGTGCCATCGTCGGAGGTGAGTTTGCTGCCAAAACTAAGTGGCTTGTTTGGAAGAAGTCGGCTATCTGATGCACAGAAAGGCGGTAAGCTAAATGAACAAAAAGCCAGCAAAATGATTCCATGAACAGAAAGGAAAATCATTTGTGTTCTTGACCCCATTTTGCGAGAAAATGAACCTGCTTGTTAGTAGGATCAAATTAAGGAGGCTGAGATTGACATTGTATAGTACGAGTTATACTGGATTAGTGACTGGATTGGTGGGATAGAGGAATTAGTTAATCGCTTATTCAGCTACTTTCCTCGCCAGGAAGGGAAATGGAATTTTTCGTGTCATATGAACCCGCTGAAAAAACTTAAAATATACCCCTCCTGCCTTTGGGTGCCATGTGGTGTATAAGATCCTGATTTGACATTTTAACAAAATGCGAGTCAAGATCGTGTGAATACAAATTCGATAACAAGATGATGAAAAAGTTCAATTCGATCCGAAGTCGGCTATCTGATGCACAGAAAGACGGTAAGCTAAATGAACAAAAAGCCAGCAAAATGATTCCATGAACAGAAAGGAAAATCATTTGTGTTCTTGACCCCATTTTGCGAGAAAATGAACCTGCTTGTTAGTAGGATCGATCAAACTAAGGAGGCTGAGATTGACTTTGTATAGTACGAGTTATACTGGATCAGCGGGATAGAGGAATTAGTTAATCATTGCTTATTCAGCTACTTTCCTTGGCAGGAAGGGAAATTAAATACCGATGGAATTTTTGATGTCATATGAACCCGCTGAAAAACTTAAAATAGACCCCTCCTGCCTTTGGGCACCATGTGGTGTATAAGATCCTGATTTGACATTTCAACAAAATGTGAGTCAAGATTGTGTGAATACAAAATCAATAACAAGTTGATGAACACGTTCAATTCGATCCCAGCCGTGAGATAAAAGGAGAATAGAGTAATCAAATAATAAAGCAACAGAATGAAAATCGGGTGGAGAAAGAGACTTACCGTCGCCTGAGCCACAATCATCGTCTCAGCACAACATAGCAGCAAAATTATCAGAGGGAAGGGAAATAAGGATGAGAGCTGAGAGCTGCGCCAGCGCCGTAAGCAGCAGCCGGTCTGCTGGAAGGGGAGAAAGGTACGTGTACTGATGACCGGTGACAGGATGAAGCGATCCTGAGCCGGATAAATCCTTGTATACGATAGAGAAGAAGAACAGAAAGGGGACAAAACACAGGCAAGAGGTGTGAAGTTTGGTGTTGCCTGTCTTCAGGGCCACGCAAGTCAAGGCTTTGGAATATCATCACTGGTTGTCTATTCCATTTATTTAATTGTCCGACAGTGTAAGGAAGCCTCCTTTTTATTCAAACGACTCAATGAATGGTGGACCAGGAAATCACCTTTCAACGCGTAAGGCAGACGATGCCCAGGCGACCCACATACCACATTGTTGAGATATTAAACAGTATAAGTGGCTCAACTGATCCCAGTGGCGTCACTGTTTGGCCTCGTCAACCATGGCTCAAATAAGTCAATAACATAACATCGGCATCAGTCTAGAAGCAGCTTCCGCATATTTCACTTCTTTTGAAACTATGGATGCATCCCATGGTCCCATTTATGCATTTATCGTAGAATATTTGAGAGTAGGGAAAGGCTATTGGGACCGGTCTCTGTATGATTAAGGCGCAATGCTAAAGTATGATGACCTCCGTTTTCATGATGCGGAAGCACCATGGCACAGCATCTCGACCTTCTAGCTTCACCGAGCACGCTGCATCTCCCTTTTTTTTTTTTAGAACGGTGCATCTCTTTCTACCACAACGTGATTCGTCCATTGGGCTGTAACCACGGCCCCAGCGCAGGCCCATTTTCAGGTTATAAAACATAAAAAAAAACATGTGCGCCTTGGGCCACAACGGGACGACCCATTTCAAGTTGGGCCGCGTCCACTCGGCTCATTCCGCGCCCTCTGCTCGCGGCCTACGCGTCGGCGTCCGTGCCGCTCTCCCCACTCGCCTCGCCGCCGCGGTCACCGCCAGGCATAGAGTCCTCACCAAGCCCCCGATCCGCTGGCGCATGGCATGGCCTCCTCCTCCGCGCTCGCCCACCCACCCACCGGCCCTCCTCCTCGACTACTCTACCATCCACGTTCCATACTCTCCTGCCTCCTCCGCGGCGACGCCCGCCTCTCCCTCTCGCTCCTTGCGCTGCTCCTCGCCCTCCACTTCCGCCTCCTCGCTGCCGCCGCGGGGGCGCACTTCACGCCCGCCGTCACCCGCCTCCGCCTCTTCCCGTCCATGCCTGCCGTCACGCTCCTCGCGCTCGGCAACGGCGCGCCCGACACGAATGCATTTTATAGTCAGATCGAGGTCGCGTTACGGAGGCTCTGTAGCTTCTGTCTAGCTTGTTCATTTTTCATAGCAACTTGCAGTCATTTGATAGTTCAGTAAGCCCCCAGTTGATGCTAACTAGCTTCACAACGAAATATGCATGATTGCATACAAGCAAACATGAACTACTCCTACTAAAGAAGTACGGTAAGGAATCAACCTGTATACCAGCATGGGCTTTGGCTAGAGAAGAAACCGTCCGGTTTCAGGACCCTTGGCGGCAAACTGTGGGCACATAGATCATTCCTGCACAGTTACTCCACGATTCTCACATAAGATGCTTCGTCAGAGCACCAAGCACACATGCAACGCGCGCAATATGATTAAGTTCATACTATAGTTTTCGCATTTCGGTGGTCCAAATTGTGTGTAAACTGTAATATCTGACGAATAAACATGTTGAAATTAACAAGAGTGCTGGCGTGTCAATATTTTCTTTTTATCCTAATAATTGTTTTGAAACAATTATGTCAATATAACACTAATAATTTAAGGTGTGCCTCTTGCCAAGTTGCTCCTGCCTTTCCATGCATGGTTTTTGGTTCAGACTCGCAGATAAAGCCAACTAGAGAAGGACCTCGATTATGCCAGTATAACCCGCCAGTAATTAAAGATGATAGTTCGTCGTCAGTTTGATTCCTCTGCAGTGTATCTGTACCACTAATGAGCTCCACGAACACAATTTAGATTACCTAAAGAGAATCCAGAACGGCACTGGATCACATGGGCTAGATTCTCCCTGCGGTACACAAGTCTAGCAAAAAAATTGCAAACCTGTGGGTCGCAGTCTTATCCTGTTCTGTGGGCGCCCATTGGTTTATGCATATAAATACTTTGATCAGTTTGTTTAGTACACTTCTGAATTCCTCGCAAAAAAAAAGGGTACACTTCTGAATAACCAAACGCTCACTCGAGATTCATTTTTAAATATAGAAATAGGTCATAATACAGTCGACACTTGCAAAAATGTCATTTCGATATTTTTTTAAGATAACGTGGTTCATCACCATTAAGGTGTACGTGAGGGAAGAATGATAATTGCCAATCTTACAGTATAGAGGTCAAAATTGTGCGTGAGAAATATTAGGTCCGTGAGAAATTCGTGGTTGCTGAGCCATTGAAATCGACTTATGGATGATAACATAATGATAACATAGAAATAGTTTGTTTTTTTGTGTGAAGTCAGGCCTTGCTCAAGTTATCATGATATTTTTCAATTAAACAAATTGTGCCCACTTGATTAATAAACAGATGACTCGATCATTTGTCGTTATGGGCACCTAACAATGACATATATCTGATTCTATCCGGCTGTTTCTTCGTCAGTGTACCAAAAGCGACGTGGTGCTGGATCCTGATTCCCTGCTGACGGTGGTTAAGAATTTTTATGTACATTCAGAAATACATTGCTACGATTTATTTCTTGTGCACACAACCACATAGCTACGTGCAGCCAACGTGATCGAGACATTGCACGTCTTAGTGCGAGTCCTTTTTGTGACACAAGAAGCATTATATTAAATTGGGGAAAAAGAGTGTCTAATGGTCGGGAGGCACTTGGAGTTCTACGTCAGTCGTTCTCGGTGCACCAGGGCCGTTGATTCTGTCCACTGATTTTTGTCAATCAGCGTGTGGTGTGGGATTGCCGTCAGCCAAACATTTTAGTGTGGCTTGCATTTATTATTAACAGGGGATTAACAGTCCTTGTCACGGTGTCACCAAATGGAAATGGAAGTAGAATCTATTTAGAGTGGATGCAGGCGTGTTAACGACATGACAGCATCGAACCATTTGGGAATGCTTGTAGGGGGTGGAGGGTAGTGGAATGGAGGTAAACATTATGCGAACTAGGAGAAAACAGTCACGACAACGGTGACTTCGTCAATACGGAGGAATTGCCAGCTCGGTTTACGAAGATGCTTATTTACGTATGTGCGTTTATAAAAGCGAGTGTACGTGCGTTGTAAGTGTCTGAGTTGTACTGTGTAATCGTAAAAAAACAACAGTTATGGCAGGGAAGAAAAGGAATGTGTGATGGACTTTGCTCAGCTCAGGTTCTATTTGTCAATGATAACAACTTGGACAAGATTTATAAAAAGTAAAATGCCTCAGTTGGAAAGATTCATGATTACACTCACCATTTTTAAAAGGCGAAAGTTGTGCAGATAATTATCTGATCTTTTTTGAAACCGAATTTTAAAGATATAGGAAGGGTTTAAGAGGTCCTGATCGATATATGAATAATCCGAATCCCATTGTATGAGGATGTTGGGTAGGATATGGAGTTTCCAATTGTTTAGTATGGATTATCCGATAAGTTTGATCAATCTAACACAACCTAATACAAGTTGCAAAGCTTAGGCCTTTCACATGATTCCCCAACGTGTATGGTAATACCAGATAATGGCTTCATTGATGCCTATTTCTACTACTGATATGTGCTACAGTTCACGATATAAATATTTTAAGTGCCATGTTGTCTTAATTAGATGACTATATTCCCTTAATCAATACTCAATACATACATGTGAGAGTCTTTAATGACCGTAACAATTAACAAACGAAAAATTGGATACTCTGTCTCACCGATTATGTACCGTTTCTCACATCTGAAAAAAAAAATCTGTATCCGTATCCACATCGTTGTAACCTACGATCTGCTCCATATCCGTCAAAAAAGGTTGAACTAGGAAATGGGGAAGACATTATCCACTACGGTTTGTTTTCATCGCTAACCATTTCCACTGTCCACTAAAATTTTTGGCAAATTCGCAAAAAATGTACATGTGGCAACAATTTTCCTAAAGAAAACAATGGAAGAAAATGCATGGCATGGATGCGCCATGTGTGCTCGCCGGCAAATATTATCTGCCGGAAGAGGCCAATTTGCCGGTGGCCGTGCGTGTGCGTGGCTGCGCTGCCTCTCCGCGTGGGACGGGAAAGAGACGTGTCATTCACGAGGAACCCCACGCGACGCACGCACCCGTCACCGTCCTCGTCGTCTTGGTCCCGCCCTCGCACCCGCGCTCGCTTGCGTTGCGTCGTTCTCCTCCCGATCTCCGGAGTCCAGACTCTTCCGATTCGTTTTCCTCGCCATGACGGAGTAGATACTAGCCCTAGGAACCAAGTATACAGATCATTCTACAACTTTCGCATCGGTTTCTCGTGATCTCGCCGCTCTCGCTGCCCAAATGTCCATACCAGCAAAGGAAGGCAGCAACAAAGTTCAGACTTTGTTTCAGAGAAACGTGCACAAAACTAGCTCTGAGCTTCCCGTGTCAAATATGGTCACAGCTGGTGCCCGCACGGGTCGGGTACTCGGGGTTCGAATCGTTAGATGGTACGACACGATTAATAGCAGCGGTAAAGGACAGGCACCGCCACGTCCCCGCTCACTAGAAGTTTGTTTAAGCTTAACCGAGACGGAAAAAGGAATCGGATAATCAAAAGTTAGTAGTACAGTACACCGGATGCCACATGGGGTCCACGTCATTCACCGGAAAACAGCGGCCCCTGGGCTTTGGTTTTGCAGCTATATAAACCGCCTCGCCTTGCTCCATTTCTCCTCCATCCTTTTGTTCCGAGGGATCCGTCCATCCAAGGAGTGTGGAAGGAATACTTGTGTTTATGCTACTCTGATTAGCAGAGGGGGTTAGGAGTAGGATCCCGTAGAGTTGTTAGTTTAGTAAGTGAGGTGAAGAAGATGTTGGCGGTGTTCAGCGGCGCGGTGGTGGAGGTGCCGGCGGAGCTGGTGGCCGCGGGGAGCCGGACGCCGTCGCCCAAGACGCGGGCGTCGGAGCTCGTGAACCGCTTCCTCGGCGGCGCCCAGCCGGCCGTGTCCATGCAGCTCGGCGACCACGGCACCCTCGCCTACTCCCACACCAACCAGGCCCTGCTCCGCCCGAGGTTTGTACAAGCACGCTCCTCTTAATTTGCAGCTTCATTGATTAATCAGCCCAAAGGGGTGATACTACTTGATTTTGTCTGAATTTTCGCAAAACAAAAGAACTGGTTCGTGACTCGTCGCCATGCTTTGCGTTTGCATAGATTGTTCTGAAGTTTTTTACACGCGACAATATGCTTTGCGTTTGCGTAGATTGTTCTGAAGTTTTTTACACGCGACAAACAGAGTCAGGTCAGGTGCTCTGCTTTGTTCATTACAGTAGTTGGTTAGTTGGTGAAGTATATGATCGGTAATGGCGAATGATCTCACCAAGCACCTACCTCGTTTGTGTCGTGTCTCTCTATCTCTCCCTCCGATAGTCAGAACCCAGCTTTCGGTTCACGCGACGCCGGCGTGCATCCTGGTGGTGCACGCGGCCACGGCGGAGAGGACGTGGCAGCCTCGCCTCGCGCGAGGAAGACTTTTCTTTGTGCCCCGTGGCCTCACGGATCCAGATAAAGCAGGCACACTAGCAGGCCACGCCACTATTAGAGATGCTCTGATCATGACCCTGGCCGATCTGAGGTCGGGAAATGGAACCCTCACCCATGATCGATGGCCCATAGTGTTATCTAAATTTCAGTTGTTAGTTACCAGATTTATTATTGGAAAGATAATTTTATGAACCTACAGTTAACACCCATCTTCTGTCAATAATTGGACAGAACTATTTTTGCTCTGTCCAAACAGAAAAGGAGTATGTAGTTTATCTCATCCATTCCTGTAGCTGTAGGACCAAGCTGCCAATAACTCCTTGATTTATCGTTCTGACTTAATAATTGTGAGCCACAAAAATTTGTCAGGAAATCACATATTTATTTTGCGGTTGAGGTTGAGCCTGTGAGATTTTCTCTCAGAAATTAGGAAAACAAACGGGCTGGGAAATGAACCAAGGCGCCAGTACTATAAATTAACAAGGTGTATCGTTGGCTATTCCATGTTGAGTAGAAATCTAGATGGTCTCAACCTTGGTACAACGCTGCTGTCAATGGTAGATTTCTAAGGTTACCTGCGTCAAATTGTTGTGGGATCAGACAAGAAATTAAGAAGGGACTGGAAGAAAGTTACACCGATGTTTATGTTGACAGCGACATTAAAATATCTTGTATGTTTATTTATGAAAAGAGGTCTTGCCCTCACAGAGTGCAACTTGCAAGTCCACATCAAGCCACCTTCCACAGAGATGGTGTCCACTGACTTACCAACAAACTAGCCTCATTTTCTCCGACGATAGGCGGCTATGAAAACACCAATGAACAATTTGTCATTCAAGAAAAGCGACTAGTCTATGAAATAGTATATGTTTTTGTCATCGTGGCAGCATCGGGCAAGTTTAATTGGTCCCTTAACTGTAGCTGCCATTGTGCTAAACATTCACAAAGTTCAGTGATAGTAGAGGGCACTTGGTAGTCAATTGGTAATCCGGCTTTCCTTCCCACAGATTTGATGAATGGAAAGCTGAAAGTAGGTGGCCCAAATGGTCTCTCGCCGCTATAATTTGTGGGGCCTGATTGCCCTGTGCTCTTATCCTCTCAGTACTACAGATTCACTGAAAGAGTAGCATCCAAGGAATTCCAGTCCTTTACTCCATTCATTTGCACTACGACATCTTGCCAGTGCCTGCCACTTTCTTGAACAAGTTTAAGCATCCTTTTATGAAAAGGACAAGTTGAAGTATCCTAATTCTCACTGTTAGGTGCATATTGCCATTAAGTCATTGACGGTGCACCTAATTCTGCATTCTGAAGGACCATGTTCTTCAGCAGCTGAAGTTCTGAAATAGGCACCAAACGCACCAATGTTGTTCAGCCTGCCATTTTCAGAGGGTTTTTCTTTATCAAAATTTCATACTAGTTGACAATAGTACTAATCGGCACATGGAGATGCATGCAGTGTCCTGAAGATGCTCATCACTGACAACATAAAACTGTTTTGGGGTCAGGTCCTTCGCGGCAAAAGACGAGATCTTCTGCCTGTTCGAGGGGGTGCTGGACAACCTGGGGCGGCTGAGCCAGCAGTACGGGCTGTCCAAGGGCGCCAACGAGGTGCTCCTCGTCATCGAGGCGTACAAGACGCTGCGGGACCGGGCGCCATCCCCGGCCAGCTTCATGCTCTCGCAGCTCACAGGCAGCTACGCCTTTGTGCTCTTCGACAAGTCCACCTCCTCTCTGCTCGTCGCATCTGTAAGTCTCATGCTAGCTTGTTCATCTCTATACTTTGGACATATCGCATCACAAACTGCATCAGTGCCTAATCTCTTGTGTGATGGGATTTGTTGTCTCTTAGGATCCCGAGGGCAAGGTGCCGCTCTACTGGGGGATAACTGCTGACGGCTGCGTCGCCTTTTCTGACGACATTGACATGCTTAAAGGATCATGTGGCAAGTCGCTTGCGCCTTTTCCACAAGGTAATGGGAGCTCATTGAGCAATGCCAGGTCGTGTCTTGACTTCAGTGTTGCCACTTGCCAATCATCGAGCAACTTTTTCATTTTCTATATAAGAAAAATGTTATCTGAAAATGTTGCCACCCACTGCTCAGCGATTCTGAGACGATTATCTTGTACAACATTTGATATGATGAAAATGTTATCCTTGAATACTTTTAAAGTCATGTTCGCTTATCTGGTGCTGGCTGCAGGGTGCTTCTACTCTAACGCTCTTGGAGGCTTGAAGTGCTACGAGAACCCAAAGCACAAGGTCACTGCTGTTCCTGCAAATGAAGAGGAAATTTGTGGTGCAACTTTCAAGGTAAAAAGATGGTTTAGTATTTCCTGAAGAGGGATTTATTTTTATCATAGTTCGTCAGAGTTTACATGTTTTCCCTGAAGCACAATTTAATAATCCCATGCACTTCATTTGCAGGTGGAAAGTTCTACCATCCTCACAGCACTGCATTAGGAGGAGAAGTACTTGGATCGACCTGATCTGCAGCGCGTCGTTGGGCAACAAGCGAACCTTTGTACATGGTGGTGTAACATAATGGCAACGCATGCAACTGATGTATCTCTCCGTATGATGTCCCATAAGAAGAGAAGGTTCAAGTTGTTGGGTGTGTGTGTGTGTGTGTGTGTGTAACTCTATCACTGGTTGTTCAGATTGCAAGTAACTTCAGACCAGTTGATGTTCAGTTGTATGCGGTTATGTAATCTGTAGCTAATAATATTCCTCCGCTGTCCTTTTCACCGTGGTTGCATTTCATGATCTTAACCAACTCACTCTCCATCCAGAAATGAGATCAGATGTCAAACCCGGACATGTTTATATTTCTAGACAGAGTGGCTAGTACTAACCACCCACTATTTGCAGAACTTGACAGGCAAAAACGTAGGTTGACATGATCATAAAACTTAGGTTGGCACGTCCTATTGTCACTAGACTAAAGAACACTGAACAAATGCAATTAAGAACTCTATATCAGGTCTTACCTGCCGGATCAGCACTAGTCTGCGCGTGCTTAGCACGAAAGTCTGAATTAAGTTGCGTCGACGCGGACTTCCGATTCCGCATCCGTCGTGTCGCCGTCCCGTGGCGACGACAGCATCAACAATGGGAGATCGCCATCTTCAGGACAACACTGTTGGATCAGGCGCGTAGTCTCTACCGGCCCGTAGGCGTAGAGTGCCATGTCGTCCCCCACTTGATGGACGTCGAACCTTTTTTGTTTTTTTTGATCCTGATGGACGTCGAACCTGATCAAGAATACGTACAGAAACTCCTTTTCGCTCGCGGCCGCATCGATCCATCTGCGCCGGCAGGCAAAAGCTTTGCTCCTCTGCTCTGCAAGGATGCAAAACTGGATGCGATACAGGGGAGACGAATTGCGCGGGTGGAGCACGCGGCGCAAAGGAAACGATGCGGCGGCGGGTGGGCAGAATGAGATGCGGCCCAATGCAGTGAGCAGAAAATGATGCTGGGCTGGGATCCGATAATTTTCGAATTTATAGCTGGATGTGACCGACTATATGTGGGCTCGAATGTGAACGAGGCCTGGTTGATCTAATCCTAAAGCTAGGCTCTGCCAAGTGCCCAACCCAAGCGAACAATCTCCGAACATTAGCCCAAGTAAAGGTATTGCACGGGCCACCGCAGGTCCAAATGGACTGGACCGGCTGCTACATCTGGCCCAAGAAGGGCTGGAAGCCTGCTAGCTATCGAGTTTGCAGCCCAACCGCCCTGCCGCTCCCGCTCTCGGATGCGACGAACGAAAACAATCCGCGCTCCTCGTCCCACTTCTGTTCTGCTCTCCGGATGCTCAATTTCAGCAAAGATGCGCCGTCAAGGAATATGTTCTGGGAACCGGTGGATCACTTCGATGCGGCGGCGGCCTTCCACCTCGTCAATCCTTGACAAATTTGACACTGTCACAAGCCCAGGGTCGCTGTCAGGGACTCGGTGGGGTGGGGGCCCGGACCGGGCGGGGCGGGAGATGGGTATGGGCGCACGCCGGCATGGGGCCGCGGCCAGAATTGCATTTGCATGCATGTGCGGGGGCCACCCAGCCCGAGGCAGCACCGCAGATGCCATGTGACCCTTGTCTCCTCCCTCCTTCCTTCCTTCCTTCCTTCCTCGCGCCTCAAATTCCCAGCTACCTCCTCCTACCATCACTAGCTGCTCCAGAAGCCAAAAATTCCTTGCTTTCCCACGAGCGCTCGGCGCGCACAGCAAGGCCGTGCCGCGCGGTAAAAGTTTCTGCGCCGCCGTAATTCCTTCCTCCTCCTCCTCCCAAGCAGATTTCCCGTCGACGCACGCAGCCTGCTGCAGTTCACCGTCATCGTGTAAAAAGGCCGGCAGATAAAGGATTAGCAAGAAGCTTCGAGTCATGCTCAGCCCGAGTAGTAGAGACTGCTGAAAGCAAATGACTCGTCTTGCGGCGGCGTCACACACGTGAAACACAATTATTCCCCTCATGGTCTGCTGTTTTTTTTTTATCAACGGAGGATCCTCATGGTGCTGTTTGGTTCAGTGTGTTCGGCAGAGCAGCTGCAGCCAGGATTTACAAAACCGTCGGTTACCGGTCGGTAATCGCGATTACCGTACTAACCGGTCCGACTCGGTTTCTTGGTTTACCGGTTTTTGAGTTTGATTTTGAAATGAATTTGAAATTTTGACAAATTTTGTTCGGTTTCTATCGGTTTTGATCGGTTTGACCGGTTACCGATTGGTAACCGGCCCCTAACCTGTTTGGCTTGGTTTCTTCGCTTTACCGGTTTTCAAGTTTGAATTTGAAATGAATTTAAAATCTTGATAAATTTTGTTCGGTTTTCATCGGTTTTATCGGTTACCGATTGGTAACCGGCCTTACCGGTCCGGACCGGTTGGAACGGTCTGATCGGTAAGATAAACCTTGGCTGCAGCTGCTGAAAAATAACTGCAAACACCATAGCGACTGTAGAAACACTGTAACGACTATAGAAAAAATAACTAAAACACTGTAACTGCTGCAAAACAGCGAGCCGAACATGGCATAGTCAGACTCGATCAACGGTATAAACTAGCGATGTCTCTGTTCGGTGTCCCTCCATCGTCCATGCGACCATGCCCCTAGGGTGTGCAACCGTCATTTCCCGTCCGTCTTCTCCTCCTAGCCTCGTCTAATCGTTTCAGGAACCTTGCATGCAGACCACTGTTTCGCGACGTTGCGTGCGTACCTAAAACATGCTTCGAATCAGGGCTGCCTCTAGCTCCAGTCATCAGATATGTTACTAGCACAGTACTGTATCAAAATAGCAAGGCATGTCACGAAACGTTTGCTGTTTAGAAGGGAAAATAGTCAAAGGGAACTCTTTTAGCTTGATGTCCTCGATCTGTTTATCACAAGAGAAAAGGTCAAGGAGAAAGTCGCCAAGTTAGGGGGTGTTCGTTTCCCCCTGCTAAAATGGCTAAAATTTTAGCCACGGAGGGAATATTAGCATTTAGAAGTATTAAATAAAGTCTAATTACAAAACCTTTTTACAAATAGGGGCTAATTTTCGAGACGAATCTAACGAGCCTAATTAAGCTATGTTTTGCTACAGTGATGCTACAGTAACCATCTCGTATAACTTCGTATAATG